>JABASF010002749.1:0-13098 GCA_019776145.1 Harlomillsia oculata
CTAAGGTTCAGACAATAATGAAGTTAGCAGACGTGATCTTAAAATTCGGGGAATTTTGATGTGTCAATATTAGAGTGAACATTAACAGTGGTTTTTGATCACATCATTTTCTGTCAGAGAAGTCATTAGTATTGTACATGTATATAACTGATGAGAGTGTCAGAAATCATTTCCTTTTATGGGAAACGCAAGGCTGGGAATTCCATGCACCTTAAAATTGACATTTGACAGACGAGAAATGTCATGCACCAAAATGTAAAACGACTGATTGCATTATTTGGTACTCCACACAAGTTGAACTTTGTCATTTAATTCAAAGACCTTGTCAAAATGTACATTTCCCAAGTTGAGCAACCGGTTAAATACGAATCAAAGTGCCGCAGTCGTCATCACACAACACTCACACTTTACTTGCTTTGTCCAAGGATTAACACTCGACATCATTGTCATTTTGATTCGTAATACGATTCTCATGATGACGATATTACGCTGGACACATTAATGGCAATTGTCATTGGTACCATTAAAACCCCTGCGAAATTGCGTCACGTGGCTATAAACACACTTATCTTTGTGACAGATAAGAGGGAATCGGATGACTTCCACGAGCAGTGTGGGCAATGGGAAACCCACGTTTGGAATTAATTTTTCATCCCAAAAATCCCCAGGAACTCAAATTCTCATTTTCCTGCATCTCATTTATATTTAATCCAATATACTAAGCTTTTTGCGTCACAGCCACAGCGCAATAAAATGTCTTCATTCAAGCTTCACGGTCCATGTAATGTAATGTGTGGCAGAATTGCAATTATTATGCAGGCAATGACTCATAAAAACAATAACATCAATTTGTTCATGTCGCGTTTCGCTAGCTGCTGTCATTACTGCTGTAGTAATCGTTAAAAATTGCAATTTTTTTTCCTAATCCTTGAACAAAAAAACGGTTTTTTGTAAGATTGTTGTAAAGTACTGCTTTGCTTGCTAACAAGGTCCTTCGCGTCTTCATANATCATCATGAGAATTTGGGAATCCTGGAGCAGAAGCATGCATGATAAAGTACCATTTTTGTTTCAGTTTTCAAACCTACGTATTCCAGTGAATTGAATGGGAAATCCTATTCCGTTTTTTTAGACTTGTGTTTTTTGTGCTCAAGGTCCAAAAACTACAGATTCGAGGTTGTTGGCTTCCACGAGTAACAATCATTAATTCTCATCATCATCACTCTCACTCAAACACTTTCTGTACAATAATATTAATAAGTTTCAGGGAACAACTAAATTTCCCTGTGACCGAAACGAAATCATACAACACTTCTAATTATCGACAAGGAAAAAATTGATAAATGAATTATGCATGTTAAGTTGTCCAATTCCTTGTGAACAAAGCGTGATAATTGGATTTTGTACAATGATGTTAAACCCTTCCGTGAACGACTACTATACATCGTACGTACTACGTAGAAACACGTTTTACGTAATGTCATGCAAATACATATCAAATCTATGCAAATAATGCAAAATTTAACTATGACTTTGCTTTGCTTACCATTGAAGGGAAATCCGAGAATTGGTCGAAGACCCACTCCGAGCCATTTCGGAGTTTTCGTCACCCGGAATCCAGGACAGATCGCTTTCAAAGTCTGCATGCTTGTGGTTTAGGATTGTATAATTGTCAAATATTGAACAATAAAAAAGCACTTTTCAAAAATGAATGAGATTAAGGATTTGGTAAGTACGAAACCGGCATTTGCCAGAATGTCAGAATAAAGCTGTGAACGCTGACAAGTCGGTCACTAGACTGACCACTTGATGAGGAAAGTCGAAGCAATTGTTAGGAGCAATAAGTCTCAAAAGTCCATGAAAAGAGGTGCATGTGGCTATCTACAAATTCCCAGCACAGTTTCTGCCGACTTTGGTCTTCACCTACATTTACATTTACACACTCGAGTCAAGTCATTTTCCCAAGAGGAATGAGGTTTTTCTAAAGTAGCAGTCTTTCTTATAGGGCAATCCAAGCCAATTTCTTCTTAAGAACAATACAATCGCAAAACACAAGTACAACACATCCTTAGCGAGAATTGCCCATTCAAATAAAGTTTACACAATCCTGTAGGAGACTCAAACCTCAAACGTAATCTGATAACAGCCCAGCCCAGCATCAAAACTCTTTCAAAGTTAAGTACTTTCCATTTTGTTTGACCGGTCCAAGGTCATTTGGGTATTTAATGAGCTAATATCACCGCAAGAATTGCATTGCAGGTCAAATGATTGCCGTCTTGCTTCACACAACACAACGTCCATTCCCAATTTGAAACTCTGCTTAATGACCCTCTGGTGAGTTCGTAAACAAAAACACACTCATGCAAAGTCTTTAATCATGATTTACTTTTTACATACACTTCAAACTCAAAAGTGTATGAATGAGCATTTTAAGGAAATTGTAAAATTCATTCATTCAAATTATCAAAATATTTTCACCCTCTCTAGGACGATGATGATGGTTTTGTTTACAACATCATCAACGGTTCGTCAGGTACACAAGAGAGAAGAAACTGTACGAGCAAACAAATGTATTTGGTCGGGGCTTCCCTAAACACTTTCCAATGGGGAAATTTTTCTATTTGCGATTTTACGAGCATTTTCCTTTCAAGTTTAATGCTTTCGGCTATTAGAGAACAGTTATTTTTGCTCAAACTAATGTTTTTTTGTATTTTGAAAAAATCCCATTGCGGTACAGTAGAATCCCACACGAAAATGTAGCTACTGAGATTCGACATTACACTTTACATGGAATAAGTGGACCGTCAGATATTGCATTTTTGCATTTAACTCAAGGCTTGCGATTTTGCGATATTAAAGAGTCATTAAATGCCATTATTGCATTAACTTTTGAAACAATTAGGGATTTTTGAATTCATTGTAGTTCATTAGTTCACACACATAAGTTTGGTCAAAATTGTACCAGAAATCCCCGTCAAAATGTGGTGTTTGATGATGATCATTTGATCATTCATTTTCAGCACGATATACGAGTTCTGGGCTCTTCATCTGGAGTGAGTTTTGATATTAAGACAGAGATTTGGATTAAGATGAGGAATGGTCAGGGTTGTTGTTGGCTCAGGGCGGTCCACACGGTCATGCTGAGCAAATGTGGGCAAGACTCTTTGATGGGGAATCCCTTCGCATTGTCTTCATCAACGTGAGCAACATCGAATCCAACATTTTTTTGCAACGCACATTCCATTCCATCCACATCCACCTCCTATTATAATCTTTTGTTAGCATGCAAGGATTGAATGCACGTTTGGTTTGCTACACACACGAATTCTCCATCAGTTTCACAGAAACGATCACATTTTAGAATCCCGCAAGCGATGATTCTTACATTAGTAATGCACTACTATGAAATGCATGATTTTGCAAATTATTCAATCCTTCAGATAGTTTATTTTGGCACATGTGCTCCTATATTGCTGCAATTTCAAATAGAGCTTTTTTGAATGACTTGACATAATGGAGCTGTTGAAACGCTGGATGTGTGCAATGCAATGTGCAAATGTACAGTATTCGTATAAAAGTGTGGTTTGGGCAGATGTTGAGGACTCGACTCGACACGGATGGATGCCAGGATGAGCGGGTCCTTTGTTTACCCTGGGGATTCCCCGCAGTAACCAGCAGTTTCCCCTTCCTGTCCAAAATGGTCAAAATTTCATGCTTCTTCATGTCAGTCAGAGGATGGAACATTTTGACAGCAACAGCAGCGTTTCGAGCATTCCATTATTGGGATGTGGACGTGCCTCAGTTTTTACCAGCAGAAAGGCTTTTGGGATGGGATTTGAGATTCAATCCAACAACATTCAACCTGCAATAAAACTTTGTATAAAACCTTTTAGCTTATGGCAAAATGGGAGGGACTTTTTTTGGACGTTATACTCGGTGAACTTTTGGGAATTCCCCGGTTTGCCCACCAGCACTGGCAGCAGCAAAGCAGAACTTACTTGGTCTCATGTCTCATCCCATAATCTCATCTATGCTTCCCATACCTTTCTCATGACATGACACAAGCATTATCATGCAGAGTTTCATAGTTTCATAGTCAACTTTTCATCTTTTTCAAACCATCAAAAGGGTCACCTGCTCATTGTCACCGTCTGGAAATCATTCCTTTGTTCCCAATTAGGCAATTTATTGCTACAACACGTTTGTTTGTCCTTATGAGCCACTTGATAACAAAAACCGGGTTTTCGCAATGTCATATGTTGGTTGACAGTTTTACAGGTGGTGTTGAGACCTTGTTTTCCGACCCTGACATGCAAAAAATTGAGTCATCATGCAAATGCAAACTAAACTATTTTAGATTGAAAACGAGGTCACAATTGCAATTATATTTAATGTTCTATTCTACAAAACTACGTCCTATACGACGTGAGTCTGTGGTTAATGTTGATATATTTTTTATTGGCAGTGATGAGTGATGATTGCTTAGTTTTTTTAGAACCGCCAGACTGCCTGATGTGACTAAAAATGTAAAAACATTAAACAAAAAACACATGCTACGATAACTTGAATGTGAATTTTATTCCATGATGCGATCATGCGATGACAGGTTAAATGACTCGTAGGGAGAAAATCAAGAGAGTTCGTATTTGGTGAGACGAACAAAGCCATGAGAAAAATCCGTGATGGATGACGAGACGAAGGTATATGTGAACTTGTTTGTGATTTTGCGACTTTGCAAAATTACTATTCCTGTGTTGTTTGTCTGGTGTGTACGGTGGTGGTGCGTGGAAGATTTGTCATTTGATCATGATTGTTGGGGTAACATGACCGCAGGCTGTTTTTCTTTCGGAGCAGTGACTGACTGATGATGGCCCGTGGAGAAAAACATGAGATTTGTATTAACAACCTTATGCTCATTATTACTTCACTGTGGTCACTGGCTGGGCTGGTTTGCGATTCTACGTCGTAGTAGTCGTCGTCGCATAGTCGTCGTCTGCTGCAACTCTGAAGGATAGATAAAAGATTTTTTTTGCATTCAGTCGTTTCCTTTTTATAGAACTTTATGGACTTGCTTTAGTTTTATATCGTTGTTTCCATCTGTGCAACGCACCGGCAATTCAAGTTTTATTGCAGATTCATTCACAAGATTGCTGCATTTGAACCTTCAAAAGAACAAGCAGGAATTAAGATTTTGATTATGACAACAAGCGCGTAAATACCACGTAAGAAACTTCAGTCATTCAGCTGTGTGTGCTAATACGCAGAAAAATAAGTGCATTGGTCAAATTTCCAGATTTCCAAGTTTTGTCTCATCTCATTGTCATGTCCAAAAAGCAAGTATTTCCAGTTGACCATGTTAAGATTTGACTAGACATCTTAACAAAAGACGTCACTTACAATTCCTATGTAAATTGATGAAATCTTCATAAATACGAAAGGAATTATCTTTTATGTGGTAACTTTTTAAGTCGTTGGTGCTATGACGCGAATGCCAAATCTATAAATCTATTGATCGGATCAAGTGGAGAATGCAAATTATTATCAGAGTTGGAGTTAGTTGGAGTATTTGACACATGAGCACCAACAAAGAGTCCAATTTAAATTTTGTATGTAAACCTCATTAACATGACATTACTAATTAACATTTTGTGTTTCTCCTCCGTCCGTCTGTCCTTATCTGGTTAAAACTCACACCAAGACTGGACGAAAGGCAAACAGACTGCAACAGATTGGTGATGAGCTTTCGTATGTATCACCAGTAGACACACAATCGCACAAAAGGTGAGAAATTAACAGAGATGAGAGATACGAACGCAAACATCTTTCATATGAATGCATGTAATGTGCTGGACCGTCGCCGTCTTGGCTAAAGGAGGAAGAAACTTCTCAAAAAGCAACAAAACAATGCGAATAGATTAGTGTGAGTGAGATTGAATGCGAAAGCATCTGAATGTCATGAGTACACAGATAAGTTTTGGGGATTCCCGAAACCAAGTGCCTTGCGCTGGCGCTGCTGACGACGACCACAACGAAAAGACGCAACTTTTCATTACTACTTGTTCACGTATATTCACTTAGCAGAAATTGTTCCTTACGTCTTGTACGTTGTTGTAACATTCAAAGTATATTCGTATACTATGCGTATTCTCTGTAATTTTAATGCATGTAAGCAAGACATACATTTTTGCACAGGTGAGCTCGGTTCATGAGCAAGTGAGTGGATCCTCAAGGCAATCCGCATCCGCGCCTTTGCTTTCATCTAATCTCCAAATGGATTTGTCTTTCTGTCGTCCATCCTCCATGTCCATTTCATCTGTTGGCACATTCACTATTGTAAAATTGTAATGTATAAAAATGCCGTTTGTACCTTGGAGATTGCGCCTTGTAACAAAAAATCTCTCTTTTTGGCTTTCCAATAGGAATTTCCCTGATGCTTAAGAAAAGTCCATAAACCTTATCCAAACCCAACCCGACGGAACTTTCCATAATTGCAAGTTCAACAACAAATAATCCATGTTCCTTCAAGGATTGCGCAAAAAGTGAAGAAAAGAGAGTCAAGTTTCAAAAACCTCGAGGAAAACTCATCATGGCTAATTAGTAATTAGTAAACTTTTGCTGTACTCTTTAGGCAACCAAGTAGGAGAGTCTTGAGTCTAGAGTCTAGACCGATTGCCTTGATGATACGTAAATTGTTTCAGTTGCGAACCAACACTTATCCGGGATTTTTGTTTTGGATTCAGACCATTCAGAGCTACACAAATTGCAGCATAATTTAACAAAATAACAAAAACTACGACTACGACTACATTCCTATGAGCTCTGAGCGAAATTTTTACCTCGTGGGAATGAAAACGTGAAAAAAGCGTTGTTTACAATTTTGCTCATGCTCATGCACAAAAAAATTTGCGTGAACAACGCAAAAACAATGATATGGAATACGTAATATTGCATTCTGTACGGTTCTCGTGTAGCTGGAGGAAATGCAAGGAGAGGAGAGATTACGATAATTTGTTTGATATTTTACTGCAGTCGTAATAACATTTTAATGGGACCATTAGTTTAATGTTCCTGTTGTTAGCCTCGGCGCACTACTCTCTGGACATAAACAATGCACAAATGTGTCTAGAGTCTAGACTAGACTTAAGATGAAAAGTGTCAGAAATCTCAGAAATGATAATAATGCAGTTTTTAAAAAAAAATTGTTGAAAGATGAAGATTATTTCTGCAATTTATTGTCTTAATGTGTAACGACAAAATGCACACATTTTTGTCAACTTTAAAATCGTACGATAAACTTGTTTTGATGTCAAAAACCTGTGTACGACTCTAGTGACGTAATTTCCTCTGGACATGAACATGACGTGACGAAGACATGGACATGGAGAATTCCATCGGATTTCGCCTCAAAGTGGGCTTTTTCACATGACAATTTTTGTATGCACAAGCAAAACCTGCTCTAGATTTCCGTACTTTCGTGGAATGCAAGTTTCTATGAATTTTTTGGTTCTATGCAATCATGGAACTATGAAAATGTGGTCCAGTGAAATTGTCCAGTAGTGACACGAACAAGAACTGGTCACTCCACCTGACCAAATCATTGCAAAATAAAATTGCTGGAATATAGTTGTATATTTTGCAGAAACATTATAAATTGCAGACTTCATTAATTAATATTAGTTAGTTATTAGTTATTCCTCGCTTGTTTGTTTTGTAGGAACAGATGTGCTGTCTTCTTCTGATGGCACGATGGTCCCTTCGTCACTTGACATAGGAATTTTTTCAGTCACCTCAATGACAGTTGGATTGTCAGTGTTCATGGTCGCCTGAGCATCGTCAATTTTATCATCTTGTTTCTCTCCGACTTGGACCACCGACTCTGGCATGATTTCTGCTTTCTCTGGAACCACGACCTTTTCTTCTGGCTTCGTAAACAGAGGTGTGACTGCAATTTGTTGAGGTTGCCCTGGCTGGGATGGAATATACGGGTACTTTGGTGGCTGTAGGTCTCTTGATGGCGGTGCCATAAAGGGTTGCTGGTCTGCGGAGGGAGGCACAAGTTGTTGTCTGGGGTTCGGTGGATACATGGGAATTTGACCTTGTGAGCTCATGTGTGGTGACGGAATCATTTGAGGAGGCGGGTACATTTGTTGTGTAATTTGAGGTGGTGGATGCATTTGCTGTGCCATTTGAGGTGGTGGATGCATTTGTTGTGTCATTTGAGGTGGTGGATGCATTTGTTGTGACATTTGAGGTGGTGGAAACATTTGCATAGGAGGGGGAGGGCCGTATCCCGGACCTGGGCGCTGATATTCTACCGGGTTCTGCCAGTTGCCAGGATAAGGCATTGGTTGTTGTTGTGGTTGTGGGAACTCTTGCTCTTGCGGTGGTGGCCCATATCCTATTGTAATTGGAATTGGTCCTTGTTGTGGTGCTGAAGGATGCTGAGGTGCTTGTGCTGGATACGCTTCTTTCTGCTGAGGATATTGGAATTGCTGAGGATGAGCTGGGGAAAATGGTTCTTGAGCAACATGTCCAGCTTGTTGATCTCGAGGAATGAAAAATTGCTGTTGCTGTTGTTGTTGGCTATGCTCTACTGGAATTTGTGGGATGAATTGTGGCGATTGGGGAACGGGCTCGGGCTGGGTTTCCGGAACCGATTGAAAACCGTGTTGAACCGAAACCCTTTGTTCGGTATTGATGGGAACTTCAACAGGGCTGTTACTACTATGGATCGGCGGTTGTTGTTGTTGCTCAATCAATTGATGTCTTGCGAAGGTTGGCTGGAACGCCTCATTCTGAATTTCTGATTTTGTACAAAAATATCGTATAATTTTAATATGATATTTGTATTTTTACGGGTTTTAAGTTGCGTCAAATTAAAATAAAATCTGATTTACGGATTTCTGTCGGATTTTGGAGATTTTGAAACCGTGGATCAAATTCCGGCTGTAATTGGTGTTGTTGAATGACTTGCAGATCAAAATCATTTGTGTCCAGTTCTTGTTGGCGTCTATCAAATCCGTTGTCTAAAGTCAATCCAGGCTTGGAATCTGAAATCGCGGGTGGGGCACAGTGACACACGACCACAAAAATCCCTAAGACAAACAGCGTTTTTCCCATGATGATGCCAATTTATTCTATAATCTAAATGATTCTAATTAATATAACTACAATAAATGTTGAAGGAGGCCGAATTGCGGCCAAAGATTCAAGGTGAGACTGAGGCAGATCCGCTTTTTGTTGACGAGTTTATATAGACTTTTGGCATTGAGCGTCTGTCTCCAGCAGTGCATGCAGTCAGAAATCTTCTTCTTCTTCCCGGACCATATTATTATACAATATACGTTTTTGTCTACTTGGTATTGATCTAATCACACGTGTGAACATACTACTGGACCATCATGGATGAGATCCAGAAAACATGCAAACCAAGCCAGCCCATGGCACGACTTGAATTCATGGAAATGAATTATTGTTCCATAAATTGACACCAACAGTCAGTCCGTCGTTCGAGGAAAGTGTTTAAAAATCTGAAACCTGTTTCAATTGAAAGAAATCTTTTTTTGCGCATTTCTTCTGATGTGCAAAAATCAACTCCTCCCTACGTTTCGAACCACGACCACGACGACGATTTTTTGCTCCGATTTTCTGCACATACCAAATTGGAACCCCGATGAGCTGAAAAATATTCATGCATCGCGTTGTACACGAAAGAAAATGATAAGGTACCATCGTACCGTCGTGTCACATGTCAGAATTATGCTAATTTCATCTACAATCATTGCATTATGTGACTTGTGACTTGTGAGGCTGTGAGCTGCGATCGACCTACTGCTCTAAATCCTTCGTTGTTTTCAATTTGGACTACTGACAATAAAATTTGTGATGTTACTGATGCCTTTTGAAGGTCAGGTCCAGATCGGAATTACAAATTACAACGTATACTATTGACTATAACTATGACTAGTAAAAGCCTACTCTTTCGTTAAAATGTAGTACTTAAAACGTTGAAACTCAATAACTCAATCGACCAATGAAGGACTGGCAATTTGAAAGATAACAGTAACATTTCATCATTTGACTGCAATGTCATTAGTCATTATGCATTGTCATTTGGACTTGAACTGATTAGTATTGATTCCTTGTCAAGCACTTTTATATGCGATTAAAATGAAAGGATGGAGATATGTCAACTTCCAGTGTACTTTTGGGAGTTCCAGCTTGATATAGAAGCATTTTTCGGAAGTGTCAAAACTTGAATTTCAAAATGATGTCAAAAGTAGGATTTTTGAGCATGATCATGCTCGTGGTCAGCGTGGACAAGACTTTGGGCCAAGTGGGACTTCCCTGTCATTCCAGCATCTTTCAAATGACTCCACGCCATAATATAAATATCCCTACTGTGAGTTCTAACTAATTCATTTATAAATTCAATAAATAGGTCCCGGGTTTCTTAGCTGTTACCTACGTTACCTGTTACCTTGATTTTCAATTGAAATTGCTAGTTTATGGGTGACTGGTACGCTCATGAATTCGCGAGCAGCAACATTGGAAACACACCTCAACCGCAGTTCAGATGCCTGAGAGATTCGTATCATCTCCCAAATTCGTCTGATATCTCAAGAAATTGTCGTGATTGAGTCCTGGGTCAATATAACTAGTGGGCAATTTCAACAGGATCTCTCCAACATTTCCGTGAACAATACCCGCAGTCCTTTCACTGCAATGTGGACTGCTTCTAAAGAAGGAATTGAATGTAACCGAAACGCTACAAGCTTTTCCAAACTTTTATACCTTTTTTAATAAAATTCATTGCTTTAATAGACACGACCGACACGGTTGTCTTCCAATCGGATTTGGAACATCGCGATTGGGCTGTTGTGTATAGCTGTGCCATTCGACAACCTGATAATTTCCGAGTAGAAAACGTCTTTGCAATTACCCGGAATCGGGCCATCACCTCCGAAAGACGCGATTTCCTCAAAGCGATGATGGTTGGCTATGGATTCCGAATTGGGGATCATAGAACCATTTCACAAGAAGATTGCTAAATCATTGCTCCATTATAAGGATCCAACATTGCATTGTGCTGATTAAATTTGCATCCTGTACAATTCAATAAAACTAAAGTTTGAATTAAAACTCATCAATTCTCTTCACACTTTGCGTTCATTTTTCATTACTTTTTGTTCATAAAGCAAACAAAACGCCATTTGTAGTTATATTCCAATTTCTAATAAGATTTTCAACTTTCCGTTGCCGATAGATTGTTTCCCTATACGATCATTGATGGTACCGACGATACGGGGTCATTGGGTCATGTTCAGGTTTCGTGCATGTGACTGTGGTAAAGTGACAATTGGCAAATTTGCAAATTGGCAAATGGCAATCACAATATTAACTTGACAATCAAAAGTCAATTGACAATAATTGAATACAATGACATTGACATCACAAATCATGTGAGTTAATTTTTCCCAGGGTTCACAAAAAAACAACTTTATCGGTTTGACTTTGAGAACAATACAACATACAAGGTAGACGGGCACTTGACTTTGTAGTTGGCATCCTTGCCCATTGACCGAATTTCATTCGCCATTAGTCATTATTCATTATCAACAAATTAATTTTAAATGATGTCTTCTGGTTCCGTTATCAATGTGCGTAATTCATGCCTCTCGTAATGTTGGAAAATTGCAGCATTTGCATATCAGCACAAATGCCAGTCAAAGGAGGAACGTGTACAAAAGGACTCGGTTGTCTCACTTGTCGCTTCAGTGTCACCAAGCTTCACTTTACACTTCACAACGGGCTTCAAATCATTATTTCATTTTCATTATGTACGGAAAAGTATTGATTCTTGTGGCCATTGTGGCTCAACTGGCTTCAGCTCAAGTTGGCATCCCATGCCATGCTGACTTCTTTCAAATGACACCCCGTCATAACATAGATTTGCAGAAAGTAAGAAGATTTTGCTATTTGCATTTTGAATTTGTAAATATTAACCCTGAAACGTAAAACTTAATCTTTCAGTTCATGGGAACCTGGTATTTCCACGAATACGCTTCCAGTGACATTGGAAACACACCTGAGCCGAATTTCCGTTGCATGCAAACGTTCATGTTCCACCCAAATCAATCGGACATCACCGAAATCAACTCTATCGACTCCTGGGTCAATTCCACTACAGGACAATGGGGAATGGAAATGAGCCGAATTTTCGTTGCATGCAAACGTTCATGTTCCACCCAAATCAATCGGACATCACCGAAATCAACTCTATCGACTCCTGGGTCAATTCCACTACAGGACAATGGGGAATGGAAGGCAGCACGATGCACATCAATAACACACGCAGTCCATTCACATCTATGTGGAATGCTGAAAGTGAATCTGGAGGTTGCTCAATCATTCATATTAATTAATTTTATTCTTATCATAAAATAAATTGCTGATTGGAAATTGGAATGATTGATTGTCCCGAATAGAACGAGCTCAAATGATTGTGTTCCAGTCTGATTTGGAACATAACAAATGGGCTGTTGTGTACCGATGTGCTCACGTTGGACCAGAAATGTACAGATGGGAAACTATTGACAGCTTTGACCCGAAGTCGGCAACTGTCAGATGAAGATCGAAATGACCTCAAAGCCCTTATTGTCGGTTATGGATTCCGTATCGGAGATCACAAGACCATTGATCAAAGCAATTGTTAATAAAATGACAAATTAGCAAGTTGCTTGTAATTGCAGCCAATAAATATACTTTAATGACTATATAGATTATTTAAGATTATTTACATATTTATTTACATTATTTACAAAAACAATACAACTGCATTTTACCATCGTTGGCCACACAACTCACATCCGTATTCATCTTGCTTGTACGCTGAACATCAGGTTTCCCTTTGAACTGTGAAGTTGTCGTCATGTATTCGACAGTAGCTTCAAACAGGAAATCAGCAGGTGATGTCACAAAAGCAATTATGTAAATGAGGCGGCGTCGGCTAGGGTTCTTGTTCCTTGTCTTGTCCGTGAGAGCTCCAGCAGTCACACTTTTGAGTTCCAGCTTGGCGCATTTTTCAGGATCCGTCAAG
>JABASF010002750.1:0-13098 GCA_019776145.1 Harlomillsia oculata
CCATAACCAACCATCATGGTGATTCGTCCATGACATCATATGTGCGTCAAATTATGTCTGTGGGGCAATGTGCAATATGATAGCATAATGGGTGGAATTGGAAACACTTGCATTCAAGCTTTTGACGTTTGCGGTGACACTTTCTGTCTGAAATATACGCTAGTCGATTCTCTACCTAAAACTACTATAATGAAAACACTTTTTGATTCAATTTGTATCGTTTTGTTTTTGTTTCTTATTTCTCAAGCACATTCGAAGATTCCTTTACATAATGAATTTGAAGCATTAGTGGATGCATTTAGTATTCCTCAAGAGTCCAGTAGTCCATCAGAACAATCAGAAGCTACGTTCAAGGAGCTTGTAAGAGTGCTTCAAACCGTGGTCCAGAGTCAAGGAAAATTATATGAAAATGTGACAGGGCAGGATGACGTTCCTCCTGGAACTGGAGTTTTGTTTGGATCTCCAATTTGTATGGGCTATTGCGTCATCGTACAGGTACTTCATAATTAATACTTTATTAGTACTTACACGTACATTTTCCTTGTTTTAACCTTTCTGAATATTTATATGCTTAAAATTGCAATTCTGTCTGTGAACTTTTGATGCGCTAATTTAATAATTTCTACTTGTACTATATAGATGTTTTGGGCTAACTCGTCTGTGTCAGTGTTGGGCATGACCTTGCCGCAGGTTCCGTCTTTTCCACAATAAAATTATAATTCTAACATAACATTGTAATAATAATTTCTACTTGTACTATATAGATGTTTTGGGCTAACTCGTCTGTGTCAGTGTTGGGCATGACCTTGCCGCAGGTTCCGTCTTTTCCACAATAAAATTATAATTCTAACATTGTATGTAAATATTAAAAGCGTGTGACAAGCAAGTTAATTTGTGGACAACACGTGTCATACAAAAGAATGCTATTTGCAGCCTTCAATGAAACTTTACTCCTAATAATACTGTCATAAAAAATAAAACGTATATTTCAATTTCAAGTACAAATGCAAAATTATTGCAACACATGCCATGATGAAGAGAGAATGAGACCATGAGACATGAGAGCAAGCTTTCAAAGATTCGCCGGGATCAGAAGACACAAAAAATACGTCGCGAGTGTGACATGGGACAGATAATTTAATCCTAGAGAGCATTTTACATGTAGGATCATCGGTGCCTCCTTCATTCCTCACTCACTTAGATGCTTCGCTTTCATCAAACTTCAGTTGAAGATGAGGATTTGAACAGGAAACTGGAAATTGAATATCCGGAGAAATATTTCTTCGCGTAAGGGCACTTTTCCATCTCAAATCTAGTCCCATCGTCCCATGCAATTTAATAATCAAAGTTGATGGGAAATGAGAGTGTCTGGCTTTTAGTTACTCCGCAGTACGTGAAGTAAGAAAATAACAAGCTTCATCCTGTGGATTGTCAAAGTCAAAAAAATGCTTTAAACACAACTTTCCTGAGATTCGTATTCATAACGCGACTTTCAAAAATAATTATTCTGCTTTATCAGTATTTCGCAAAACGTAGCATTCAAACTAAAATTTTTATTTTTTCTTGGCGCAAACAAAAAATGGCACCTTTGAATCATAACCTTTAAACTTTTTCAGTATCGCTATAAAATAGTACATTTATGACATCAGTTTTGCGTCCTTTCCATTCTTACAAAATTTTGTACAATCAACAAACAGAAATGCACATGAATTTATGTAATATAGTAAATATACGAGTGATTCCCCAAACCTTAAGGGGGGTGGTTTTGCATTCGAACATGCGGGTCGATGATTTATTATTAAATGTGATGTCCCTGTCATCCGATCCAAAGTGCTTTTTCATTTTTGTGGCATCTTTTTCTGCAATGGCGACTACAGTGCTCGACTAATTTGCACTTTCTTTCCCTCGTATACGAACATGCTTCTACGATTGAAATACTGAACATTTATCCTTTGCATCTGGATGAGGATTCATTTTTGATCCCACGGGACAGTTCCATGTAGATGCAAATTCTGGAAAATTAACGAGACTTCCCAAAACTCGGAATCTTGCGGGTGAATGATGATCTGTTAAGATTTGGTCTTGAAGACTTTGTCTTCGACTCGATGAACACCAGTTCTGAAAAGTGTGTCACAAAATGCAAAATTACTATTTTGCACGGGTCTACACTATATAATACAACTTTGACGTAACATCTAAAGTATAACATTGTATATTACATTTGCAAATGATATGAAGAACAATTGATCCTGGTTAATGGACTCCAGTCCTGGCAGTCGCTGCTCTTGGTAATATTTTTCAGACTGTTCATAATTTTTAAAAGCAGTCCATGACTCCATCAAACCGCCGTTATCTGGAAAATTTTCGTCTAGTGTCAACTGCCCATTGAGAGCCGCATCGGGACCAACTTCAGGCAATTTGTACGTTTCGTACTGGTCTATCAGACAGGAGCTGATGTTTGTAAAGTTCCCTTGCAAGTCTTGAGTCCAGCCTAATCAATTAGAAATTCATGTCATTACCATGTTAAAAGTCGGTAAACAACACCAATTTTAAAAGTCCATACCTGCCACTGTAAAACCATGTGTTATTTCGTGACCAATTATTGTTCCTATTCCTCCATAGTTTAGAGACCTAAAAACAGACATTCATTAATATAGTTCAACTAATTTGAGGACGACACAGTTTTTTGCTTTGATTAAGTTGAAATTGCTTACGCAGGTCGATCTCGAGCGTAAAAGGGAAACTGCAGCACTCCGGCCGGTAAACCTAGTAATCATTATACAGTCAGTCAATCAATCAAAGCAGAACCTTGAAATTATTGCACGTTTCTTATAATTAATAAATGCACATCACGTACTGACGGCTTTCCTTCTAATATCATAGTATGCTCCGATCTGACCAGGGAACACCCATCGACTGTACAGGAAAATACGAGCAAAAATAATTAAAAATTAAATTACAAATTATGAAATGAAAAATGAAAGTCAGGTTTCATTTACCAAGAGGGATCAAATTCGTCTCTTAAAACTCTGAATTTTTCATCAGTTAACCATCTTCTTAGATTTAAGAGCTTTTCCAAGTATCCCGACTCTCCGAGTTCCAGCTAAACAAAAAAATGAATTCCTAGTAGAAAACCGTTCCGTCATTCATTTTACATAAAATGCTTTGACACAGAGTCTTAACTTACCCCAATAAAATGTTTTTCAATAGCTGTCTTATTGTGTAGCCAATCAGGATACGCTATGCAGCCCTTGATTTGATCTAATTTAGTTGTAGTATAATTTCGTGTTTCTTCATCAATGTAATTCGTTTTCTTTACTAATTGCTTGAAGGCTATTCGAATACTTTCAAACAACTCTCCAATCTGAAATTGTATATAGAAAGTACAATACAGTCATCAATCAGTCATCATCATCACATTCCGTTTACAGGCTATATCTGAGTAGCAAAGAATACTTGATACTAATAGTTCGCTAATTAATGATGATGTTTTTCGCTACCTCTTTTTTAAGATTCCTGTCTACTTCAGGAATGAATCTGTAGCCAATCGACAAACTAAATTTGTCTTCAGCGGACGTTGCACAGGTATATTCTCTGTAAATGTAGTGAATTGTCAGAACATTTCGGTAGATAGAAAAAGCAAGACATTTCATTTACATGAATGAGTGTGCGTTGATAAATAACCTTTGGGTTCTATCTGTGACCCCGAGCACAGCTCGATGATACTCCAAAATATGATTTCGCATGGCACTTGTCGTTCCAGAAGCAAGCCATGAAGCAGCACGGAAATGAAGATAATTCGCTAATGTTTCCTCAGGCGTGGATACCAGCACTTCAAAGATATTTCCAATATAATGCACATCTGACATGGACACTAGATCATCCTTGTTTATTTTTACTCCAGTGGACGTGAATAATCGATCCAATAGTTTTTGTACGGATACCTATGTTTAGTAAAAACAATACACATTTATGACTATGTTTTCTAGGGAAAACCTGTGTACTGAATTTTGTGCTATAAAAATGTTCAAACGTACTGGCACAGTTGCATTCACTGTTGTATAATTGTTGAAAACGCTTTGAAGGAAACTAAGGGTGACTGTTGCACTAGTGTCCCTTAAATAGTACTGGCTCAATGCTTCCCTTGTTGTGTTTGCAATTTGGGATTCTAGATCAATGATTTCATCAGCTTTGCTTTCCAAGTAAGTCTTGTTCACTTTATCATTTCCCATAGACAATCTCAGTTCTGAAGCAATGTCTACAATTAGCTTTTTGTACGCTCCGATGTACTCAGGATAACTCTCCGGATCAACCAAGTATGGTCTTGATAAAAACAACGTCGGTTGATTAAACTATTAAATATACAATTTTATAGTTTACAAATCACACTATAAGTTAAGTTATATTCCTCTTTGTACTAAATTCCAATCGTTTGCTTAATAGAATTTTGGAATATCTGAAATCAGTGTAATGATTAATGATTTAAAATGGTACGTTACGTGAACGCTATTGATTGACTTGTTGTGGGTATTCTGATTAATGCTTATATCAAAAATGGCAGATGTAGCAAACATCCTTTTTAAATCTGCTGTTGAGATCATCCAGTCAAAACGAGAAGCATTCCAATTTCCATCGTACAAAATAGGCCAACCACCCAATTCCTCGAGAACATTCACCAATGGTTTTAGGCCAACTCGGTCCAATTGAGCTAAACAAATCATCCGGCACACTTGAAGACGTTGAAAAACAAAAATGTATGTAAGAAATTGGGATTAAATAATTAAATTACTAATATTGCTGCACGCGGAATAGAAATCTTTGGCTTGCTTCAAGGACCTTGGATCCTCATCTTGAATTGGGCTTCTCAGAATTTCTGAATGCACAAATTATAAAAGCATTTCATGGACGTTTGAAAAACGACATTAAATGAAGGAACGAAACGAATGGGGTAATATGAAAGTTGGTAAAAACTATTAACCTCTTGTCCTGAGATTTGTTTTCATATCAAGAACACTAAAATGACTCCATTTGGAAGCATGAGGCGGAATTGGATGCGCCTTGATCCAAGTCCCGCACACAAAATCATAAAAGTCATCACAAGGGTCGACAGAAAAGTTTAAAGTTTGTAGAAACTCATAAGCTGAAATCATGTTTATAAAAGTTATGAATCGGTTTGAAAGTCATTTCATAATGTGTGAACATTTTACAAATTAAATGTTTTCATAATTCATATAAGATTATAATTTTATACATGTTCGATTGCAATCTTCAGTGCGACACACGGTAAATCCATTCACAACAACAGTCGGAACGTTTGTTTCCTCAGTTGTAGTAGTAGACTCATCCTTACTAGACTGATTGTTGAAACTACTGTAGTAGACAAGGTGATTGTTGCGATTGTGACTGTACACCGGTGGGACATCTACACTATTGTATTTCTCGTCATTGTCATTATTACTACTTCCCTTCTCATATCGACTTGGGAAGGAAGAAGCAAAGATGAGAGCTGTGAGACCAACTCCCAGGCACAAGCCTCCAAGGAAATAAGCCCATTTTTTATTTTTCCACCTCGAATAGGAAAATATAATCGCAATTAAAAACTTTTACCACTACTTTATTTTATTATAATTAATTGATTTCAATTTTCAAACACTTACCACTTCGCCTTTGTATGTGGCAAAGAAGTGTCTTCATCTGATTGCTGCGTGGTCACTACCTCAAGGGTCATTTCAGAAGGGGATTATTTGAGAATGTGAGCACCTGGACTTAAACTTCCAGTCGTGCCACAAAAATGGACGATGCAAAAACTTATGCAAAAAAATTCTCTCTTGAAACTACTAAGCTCAGGAAGACAACTGCGGTGGATCATATCACAAAAAATTATGAGATGGCTCACTCATTCACGGTACGACGAAACGCTCACACGTTTCCCAACAACTAACGTCTCCTTGATGAATATTAACGGAGAACACTGAATTAAAATTCACGTGAACATGTCACTAAATAACTTTTTAGTTGGTGGGTTACACACCGTCACCGAATACTAATGATGTTGCAGATGTAACACACAACTGTCCAAGGTGTCACAAAATTGTGTACAACTTGATGTTAACACGTGGTCCTTTGTTTCACATTCGCATTTCGCACTGAGAAAACACAGCGTGTAATGCCTTTTACTCTTTGCCGATGAGACTGCGTCTATGAAAATCGAATGAGACCAAAAAGTCGTAGAAAAAATTCCTATTCAACCCAATTGCGTCAATAGCGTAGCATCTTTTCTATTAAGATCTCTCGTATTCCTATATTTATCACTTGCAAATCTTCTCTTGAGAGTAAAGTGGCTGTCTAATGCATCCTGGCTTGACCATGGCACGTTGCACTTGTAGGAGAAAAAATGGAATCACCAGTGTGGAAATTGACGTGATCGGTCCGTCTTCTGATCTACAGACGATCTTGAGAGTGTATGCAAATAGTGTAATACAGTATTCTGCAAACGTAGGATTCAAAGTAATACAACTCCTCCTTTCACAAAACTTGATCTTGATTCTGCCTTTGTGAAACCTCGTTCGTTTTTTCCAGTAAAGTGTTACGGCATTACAATTAAATTGTCTATGCCAAAATCCCAATTACTCTTCACCGCCCCTGAAATTACCCGTTTGTCCTGTACTTGTTAATCCCAATTGGATCTTATCTATCGAAAATCTCTATTTAACCCTACGGCAGTGATGGAGACGAAAAGAACAAAACTCAAAATGCACGCGACAGGGGCAGTGCATGCAGAACAACTGTGAACCTGAACACAATGAGCCGTCCGTCAAAAAACTTTTTCAATGCATGCAGGCACGCATATTGCATTATTGTACAGTGTACATCGTCCTGAGATCTTTTTTGCAAGTTACAGCAGTTCCTCACAGCAAGTTCAGTTAGTAAGTTTTGTTGTTATTATGACTTTATGTTTGATTCCCTACATATAATCGCGCAGGAGTGATTAAAAGGGGTACCTGGTTTCCTTGTAGAAAAATCGCCATCCTACATTTGTTTATGAATGTAAACTGCTCAACACATATGAGTTATCATTAGCATTAAAGCTTTTTACCTTAGCCCCACACATTAGAGGCTAAGGTTAGCGTACCACATCAAGAGAAAAATGACCAATTCTTTTTTCTTGAAAAGTTCAAGTGACCGACCTTGCTAGACTATAATACAAAAGTCACATGCATTTACGCCATGGAAGCTCAACTCACATGAGTTAAGGATATACAGCTCAATTGAATTCACACAATACTACAGAAGCAGCTATAAACGTATAATAACCATAAAGCTCTTGAATCCTGAGTTCTTGAGATTAGTATTTGCTCATTTTTGCAATGATGCCATGCTGTAAAACAGAATAACCATTGCACTCGGTTTTTAGCCGTCAGCTCACTACTCCAATACTACTTTGTTTATGTTTATGTTTATGCATTATCTTGTGAGTAAAGTGAGTTCTTATCTTCTTATTACTGTACTTCTTTTCTGCAAGCATGCAGATGAAAGAGAGATAGTAAAATCCTGCCACCACCTCGAAAAGGACAAAACTGAAGTAGCGCAAAAGTACTTTTATAACTCATAAGTGATCCCCAGAAGTGATTGCAAATACAAGCCTTTTGATTTGTTCGCTCAGTCAATCCAATCAAACCTTATTATTATTTTTCTTGTTTCTCCTTCCATAATAATCTCATTAGAGTTCTAGGACTCGTGCTTAACTATAAAAAGAATTGCATTCATTTGCGCTACTATACTCTCTTTACGAGTGGGAATTTGGTTTTCTATGCACAAAATGTATAGAACAAGCTATACGTACTTACACGTACGTAAGACACCAAAAACACACAAGATTGCAAACAATATTTCGGCGAGGCTAACCTTGAGAGAACCCGTCATTTCCTACTGAAACACACACACTTGATCATATAGACACAAACAGACAGATAGCGCAGATCCTTCCCAACATCCCATCCCAACTTTACCATCAGTGTTTTTTTGCCTATTGTACTCTCGTGTGTGTACAGTCACTTTATAACTTTATTTAAATGGACTCTCTCATTAGAGTCACTATGAGTTAGAGCCGACGTCCTCCATGCACAAGCAATTGTGGGCTTGTGTGGCCCATGACTCGGGACAATCACATTGGCCAATTTTCTGCAAGTATACAATAGCACTAAAGATGTAAAGAAAAAGGAACGTGAAGTATAATCTTGCCATTGCATCGAGCATTTCCGTTCCCATATGCAAACATGCATGACACATGAGTCCTTATGTTGAGCAATACAGTTTCCCTTTCCTTTTCATTTTTGACAGTCTTCGTCTCCAAATACGTGCTTCAAATGATCAGTTTAATTGTAGATTACGTATCGCTCAGAGCAAAGCCACGTAAGTAACTGCTAAACACCAACTATTAGACGTAAAATATGCCTGTGGCAGTGTCTTGTCGTGGTTCGGATGATAATGCCACTTGTCATTTATCATTTGACAAGAGGTGATGTCTCTTGGCTATGGGGCAACGCTAACCCTAGCATATTAAAAGAATTACAACGTAAACTAATACAATTGCGAGGTGTGACCATGAGCTTTCTCAGTGTATCTCGCTTGATTTGGTCGAGGTTTTTTGACGCTCGTCACGCAATCAATGTCATTCAGTTGACACCATTTATTGAGTTTATGGACAGAAGTGGAGGTGAGGACAAATCCATTGCATAAGGCTCACTTATCAATATACAGTAATGAGTAAATGTAGTACGTATGTGGTAGCACATTAAGTAATAATAGTTGTACTTAGAATATAAAAAACAAGAGATTCCTTAATCTAAAGATTTCAATGTTAACATTTTTTTAAGTTTGAAAAAGACCATTATTTGAAAGCACAGAGAATGAGATATCTCAATTCAACAAACCCCATGTTGTTGAGGTGTAATATGAAATGTCGTGAACAAACCGCACATCAATCGCTTGAAAAGTAGTTGAAATCCTGTAAAGAAAAAATGTCAAAAATTGCATGCTATAAATATTTCCTGTCTGCGAAAGGTAGTAAAGATGAAACGGTACTTAAAATTACCAAAGTGAGAACAGCACCAATCAACAGCACTTTAATTTCTGGAAGCAGATCTTTTGGAAACTGCACGTGCCATTGATCCGTTGACAACATGTTATTCATAGTGAATCCTGGTGGATTCCTCGTAATTGAACCTACAGGAACGTCACCGTCTGGATCAGGTTTTGTAATTGCGAAATCCACTCCTTCCGTTGACACACAACATGGCGCTCCACAGCATAAGAGATCATGAGGACCTGAAATTTTTAAAACGGTGGTTCCTGACGAATCCTTAATGGAGTAACTAGGCGTTGTTTGCCACATCCAGCTGACCCGTTTGATCTTTCCTATACTTCTCGAGTCATTTATTAGTTTTACGGACGTGCTCTAATGAGAAACAATGACAATCTGAATTTTTAGTACGTCATTGCTGTCGCATTTACATGTCATTAGTACAGTTGTTTAGCAAATCTTACATCCCAACTAATACATCCATCCCTAATGCAAACAAATGGAGTTGACTGAGCATCTAATCCAACAAGATTTGCAGTAAACATTGGACAAAATCCGCAACATCCATTGGACGCTTTTTGCTTAGCGTAAAAAAGCGTTTTGCCTTCACTGTAATCCATAATTTCAAATGAACTTGCTACTGTAAAATACGTACGATCTGAAATAAAAGAGTAAAAAATAAAAAACACAGTCAAACGGAACTTAATTTGCATTCACAGTTACTAATAGTCATTGTCATTAGTCATAAATGTGTGAATCCTCAACTCAACCTTCTGTTAATGAAAGTGCTTCCTTTACAAGCAAATGATGAACATTTTGCAAGTCGCAGAATTCCCTCGGAAGATTGCTCATTCCTGTAATACAGAAAAAAATGTATACCAGTTTTCCACACTGAACTTCAGACTTTAAACACAAGTTTCTTATCTGTAATGCACGTGAATATGTAAATTCACAGAGAAGATGAGAAAAATGCACTAACCTCCAGACAGGATTTCCTCTTCTGTTTCTAGTTCCAGCACTTCTTGTTCTGGTGGTCTTTCGTTAGCTAAAACTTTATCCGAACCTTTGGCAGGCATGATGCACACAAAATCACAACAGGCTGAACAAAACGCACTGGTTGATCTCCTGATGGTATTTTGTATTATTTATTTGTACTTGTTTGAACTGATTTGGTAACCGTTCAAAATGGAATTAAAGGTTAGGACGATAAGAACAAGTGAAACACATGCATTTTGTACGTGGATTGTTATGTGGTAAAGTAAAACACGTGCAGCTCGTCAAGGTGAACTGCTGGGAAGGAAACGGATCGATTTTTTTGTCCCGGTATAGTTTCTGAGCATGTCGACTCTGTCGACTTCACTTCTTCGCATTTCGCTATGATACTCCCAAAATTGTACTGACGGAGATGGACGCAAAGTCATCATCGCTGTCTCACTTTGCCCTACACTCTCACAAACTTTCACAGCTTTGCTATTCTCATCCCTAGGATCCCAATTCCCAATCGCTTCATGTTCATCTTATGCAATCTGTTTCACATATGCTAACGATTTATTTTTCTATTTTTGAATATGTTATGCTCATGGTATGACTTGTTGAATGACTGATTTTCCTTTCCCTATAACTTGTATGCAATCGGTTAATACGAAGTGAAGTTTATGATGAAGTCGGTTCAAACGTAAATGACACGTGTCAAAATGTGTACTGCCAACAAACTACAGTTGTAAGGTAACATTTTTTATAAAATACATAATAAATATTTTGTTATAATTAATGCTTGATGGTAATTTTATTCCAGAGACTTTGCATGCAAGATGCGATCAAAAAAATCAATTGTTTACAAGAAATCAGAGTCAATTTGGTATAATGGTTAAGTGGATTTTACATTTACTGCTTGCTAAGCTTGTAATTGTGGTAGGCTTCATCTTCAGAACCTGGAAGTGGAACGTAGTTGATGTAATCAGTTTCATAGCTTGTCAACTCATCAGGGTATTCAGGGTAGACTGGGCATGGACGAGGTTTGGGCAAGACTGGGTACAAACAGGGACATTCGTGGTCCAAAACCACGGGTTCACCGAGCCAAGCAGTGCTGCCCAAGTGGTCATTCAAGTCGTAAATTGTCAGGGGATGAATGAGGACAGAGAGATTTCCGTGGTTTTGAGTGTGGAAGGAGTTGGCCGTGTTGTAACCAGTGGCATTACAGCAAAGCTCGAATTGGGACACGGGGTGAGGACCGTCCCAACCGACGTAGAGCTATTTAAAACGAAAGTTTGAGTCAATAATTATTGTAGCTGTTAGTGGAAATGGTTTGCTCAAATGAACTGAATAGTCAGTCTGTGAAAAAAATGAGCAAATGCAACTTTTTACCCTGTTCAAAGAGCAATGGGGCATGGAACCGTCATTAATCTTTGCTCTCAACGCCTTCCTGAAGTCAATGGCTTCAGCAGTTCGCTCCTGATTGACCTCAAAGAAGTAGGTGTGGAAATGCCAAGCTTCAATGTCTTCTTCGATATATTGAGCTGACACAGCGGCCGCAAGAGCGACAACCAAAGCCAAAACGATTGCTTTCATGGTTCCTTGTGTTATTGACGAAGATTGAATCTTCCTGTATCTTGTAATTTTTTCCATCACCTTCAAAACCTTTATATACTCCTCATTTTATTGATTTCTGGCGTCAATGGCGTCAGTAAATAATTAATCATCCAATTTTTAATGCAAAATCATTCAATTGTTTGACATGAAATTGATTTTGTTTGGCAATCGGGGTTTTCGGATTCAATATGACAAAGCGTTAAGTGCCACTATGTGTTATCTGTTATTATTTGCTTTAGGCTTTAGCACTCCACGGGGTCACAAACGATGCAATTAATAATTGTCCTGATAAGGCGAATGACATTTTGTTGAGTTGAAATTCTGGAACTGATAAGTGGACAGTGTACATAGTTTAGTTGTAATAATTATTGTTCAAATGATGCAATTTTCGTATGTGTGTGGAGGGATTCAGGGTTCAGACGATCCAGACCAAACTGGAAAAGTACTGAAAAATTAATGAATTTGGTCACAGTACACGATTTATTAATATTAAGCAAAGTGTATGGTAAGTAGAACCAATAATGGCACTACGAGAAATTAATTATTATGCTTAGCTGAGCAAATTGAAAATTTATTCGTAGTTATGCTTAACTTTATTATTTATAAATAGCTTTATAAAATGTGAATTTCATATTTATTTGTTTGTAAATATTTAGATTATTGATCAATGAGTAATTTGCTGTTTCTTTGTGAGTTTGTGGTAGAGGCCCTTTTTAGCTCTCAATTGGTCATGAGTTCCTATTTCTGCAACCTTGCCTCGATGGACCACAAGAATACAATCTGCATTTTGAATGGTTGACAAACGGTGTGCAATGATAATGCAAGTGCGCCCAGTCCTCGCTTTGTCAAGGGCTTCTTGAACGAGCTGAAAGTGACAATGCAAAAGGTGGTCGTACTTGTCAAATAATCAAGAGTCAAAACTTGAACGATTAACTGTGTTTCATGAGCAATGTAAATGATCAAATGATTTATAATGACATATTGAAATGGGTAAATGATTACTTTGCACTTTGTACTTTTGAAAGTGTGCTTGATTAAATAATAACTTTACCTTTTCACTTTCTGTATCCAATGCCGATGTGGCTTCATCCAATAAGAGTATTTTGGGATCACGAATCAAAGCACGAGCAATGGCAATTCTTTGCTTCTGCCCTCCAGAGAGTTGAGTCCCACGTTCCCCCACTAAAGTTTCGTACCCATTTGGAAGTCCAACAATGAAATTATGAATGTTGGCAGCTTGAGCAGCTTCTATGATGAGGTCATCCGGGACAAATGTCGTCCCGTCACTGAATCCGTACGCAATGTTGTCCCGAATTGAGCAATCAAATAGTACAGGTTCTTGAGTTACCATTCCAATATTTTCTCTCAAATGGCCAAGGTTCAGGGAACGAACATCAAATCCGTCAATTAGGACTTGACCGCTATTG
>JABASF010002751.1:0-13097 GCA_019776145.1 Harlomillsia oculata
GCGCAAAGCCACATTAAATTACAGTTGACCACAAATTAAGCGGGGGTCTCGAGTCTCGACACAGGTCTTGAACTTCATGTGAGCTCAGAATATTTATCATGACAATTTCTTTTGCATTTCCTATTTCTTAGCAGTGGTCTCGTCTTCAGTCTCATGAAATTGGGGTCATTTATACCTGCATTTTTGTCACTGTAATCGTATTAAGTAGGCCAACATCACGTAAATTAACCTGTACCACAGGGGTTGTGGTCATCTCAGCTTTAACTGCATCGTTAGTGCATTAACAATCCAAGCTGGCAATGTCATAACAGTCGTCGATAACATCAACACTATAACACTGACATTAATATTTGGAAAAAAAGGTACGCTTACAAGACCTTTCATGAAAATTGCCTGTCTCTGTCTCTGGCTCTCTGAAACTGTGACCATTCACTCGTTATTTCTCTTTTTCTTCCATTGCTTTTACGAATTACCTATTACAAGCCTAGCCAAAGAAATTTTTATCTTCTACTTTTCCTTTAGGCCCAATGCAATTATCGCATTGCACAGTACTAAAGCATTCACTCCAAAAAGCACTGGTCGTTTACATTTCATAGATTATTGGAGATTGCAAAGCAATTGTCCGCTTGCCCTCACAAAAGTTTCCTAGGTTTTGACACGAAATGACGATGAACACGCTGAAAAAGGGCGTCACTGCGTCACTTCACTAAAAAAAGAGGGTGTAGCAGGCAATGAGCAAGAGTGTCTTGTCGTCGCGTTGTATAAAAAAAGATGACCTTTGTGAAAAACTCACTCTGCAACAAGATATCGTATCCTTCATTCCTCAACATGGAAGAATCTTCAAAAAAAAACTTTAATCCATTTCCAACTTCTATTCAGTGTATGCTTCATCACAGTACAATTGCGTAGAACGAGCAGCAGGCGCAAGGCATGGTTTCATTATTTGAGCGAATCAAAGTGAACAATACTTTGTGCATGTACATTAATAGGCTTTACAACACAATGGAAGACGATTGTAAAAAACTGAAGGTAAAAACTCCATTGATGCATTACAACAACCTGCTGCATGTCTTTTATTGAACGAAAATAGATGCAAAACATATGGTGGTGACCCTGCGACTGCGACTACAGACTACAGACACATACCAACTTTTACCTATTATTTATCGCGGTCAACAAGTGCACTAAAGAAAGAACAATGCAACATTCACTGACTCACGCTTTTATACGCAAACTGTAGCAGTGCAATTAAACAAACCAGTAGTAGTGTTTGTGGAAACGGAAGATTTTTAATATGATGTTACTGAAATACTGCTTTAAAAGCATGCTAGCTTTGTTTGTATTCTTATTAATAGTCACTGTGGCGAAAAAACAAATAAACAATTAAAACGCAGTGAAGGCAGTTTTAAAAATCCTAAAATGAAAGTGTTGATTGTAAATGCTGATGGTGTTTTGATAATTGATATTAATGTCATCATTCCCTTTGTATCAAGATGTATATTAGCGTGACCGTGTAAGTTACAAATTCATTAGCGATGGCAATGGTAAATCACACAGCACACGAACCGAACGCCGCAACAATGACTTAAATGTGCTTAGATAATAAAATTACATTCAAAAGTATGCCAGCTTATATGTCAAAGAAGCGTCAGGAATGTAAAACTTCAATGTTATCACAACAACCCCGTGCAGAATTATGAAACACGTTAGCAAAAGTCACCTTCCCAATTTAGCTCATATAAGGAATTCTTAGCAATCCCACGTCAACTAGGGGGAGGTCCACTGACAATTTTCACAAGTCATCTGCATTCATTTTGCAAGACCAAAAAGTATAAGTATTAGTTAGAATTCTAGAATGAATAGCAAATTGTCATGCATCCTTTATACTTAAGAGGGTAAACAGACTGAAGCAAAAGTTTTCATCTCGTTTACATCAAAATGTAGTCGTCATGGCCTAGTAGCCCGTTCGTATTAATTTAGTGAAAACGAAAATACACAAAGCAAAGTAGTGCAAGCGTCTATAATGTCACAACTACGTTGTATAACGTCCTAGAAAGATTGCAAAAGTAACCTTCAATTTCAATGTGAAATTGTATGCAAGAATGTGCACAAACAAACACAATGCAATTTATAGTAATAAATTACAAGACGTCAATGTGTAGATTATTCGGCTCGAAAAACATCAGTACTCTTACATTTTACTATGCATAAAATTACACTAACAACCACATTTTAGGTACAATGTAAAAGGTTGTCCAAATCAAGTCTAGTTTGCAATCAGACAACAGTTCCAGGAAACAAATAGAAATAAACTACAAGGAAACTAATTCTGATTTTTCGTTGCATTACGAAGACCAACAAACAAAAAATAAGCCTATCTAAAGGTACATGGTCAGCTGAGCACAGTTACGCAATTTGTCCGTCTACAAGCCATTCCAACATTTTCTCATCTTCCATGAATCATCAAGAATCCTCCTCCGTCATATTCTTAGTACAAATCCTAAAGTAACAAAACAGGTAAAAACTAACCTTCACCTTATCGTGCTCGTGTTCATATTCTGAGATGTGTGATAGGATGAGCTTAAACTAACATTACTGAGGCGAAACAACGACGCAAGAAGATGACGACGTCAGTACTTTTTTGCATTTCCGTTGCTCACGTCTGCTTTGTTGTCATACACTCTTCATACTTTTGTACTCAAGTGTACTAAAATTGCATGTTGTCATTCGTAACAAGTTTAGCCCCTTCTTCTTATCCAATCCATAATAAAGAGTGGGGGTTGGGCACTAAAAGCTAAAACTCATGCGGCTGCTTGTTGAGCTTCAAGCAAGCTGTGCTGTGTGATCGTGATGTGCGATTGTATGTGTGAATTATGCATTTCTAATTGATGTGTCCTGTGATGATACCATTGTTACAAATGGGGATTTACAACACACCCATGTGACGTTGGGACGTGGATGGTTTAATGGATTTTACTGCTCTGTTCTTCAAATGTTTTCTATTCAAACGTCAAATTAATACGATAGACTGTCTCCAATCTCCATATACGGATTAACGAGCCCAACAGCTAAATGCAGCATGAAATCGGAGAAAATTTTAAGCGAAAGCATAAAGCATTGTACAGGAAGTAGCAAGTGGCATATTCCGACAAATAAAAGCGAGCACAACACACTTCTTTTGACAAAGAAGAGGGTTGATATCCAAAAGCTATGAACAAGCACAGAAATTAACTCATCTGCTCTATAGTATAGTGTAGCATATGACCGAGTTCACGCAGAATGTCAAAACACCTGTTCTAAACTGTCTGTTGTGGCAGTTGTGGAGCAGAGTAAGGCAACCTGCAAGCTAGACCCAGACTGTAAACAACGCACTGTTTAAAAAACGGGGTCACGCAGCTGAAAAAAGTAAAGGGATGATTTTTGCAGTACTTAAGTATGTAAGAAGCCCATACACATTTTAGTTCAAGTCCAATGTAAAATGCACTAGAAACGCCTAACATATGAATCCTTGGATGAAACTGTAGGACTCAAAAGATCTATGCAAGACAAGCTGATTAAAGATTGATTCAGCAATGTTCCTATATGAGATACAGATACTGAAAGTCTTAAAACTTTTGGCATCTTTTACCTTGAATTTACACTTCAGGATCAAAATTTGAGATATAAGATTTCACTTATAAAAGCTATGTTGTTGGTCGTCATATTTAGCTTCTCACTAACACAAGTTTAAACTGCTCCTTCAAATATTCTTGTATTGTATTTATTACAACGACGCGTCGGACAGCACAATTCAAAGAATGATGATTACTACAGTTTCTTTAGCTGTGTAGAAAAACATTGCACACTTGTAATCTGTTGATTGTATCTTTGGCCTTCCTGCTCTCCTAAAATGGCTTCTGGCAAAATGAAAATGAAGTAACGCCTCGAATAAAAACATGCTCATAAAAACAACATGAGGTATAGCATAGTAACGCTTAAAAAATGAGTTTGAGAGGCAATTTCGCATTCGCATCTTTACTTTGTTTGCCAATCTTACAAAAATAGAAGATAAACTATTAACTACTAGAAGATGAAGAAGCCATTGTCTTGGGCAATATATACTTGAAGCACCTTTTGTACCAATTCTGTTCTGGTACTTTGTTCTTGTTCTCCTGTTTGTTGTTAAGATTTTAGCTATAATAGCCAATAGCACTTAGCACTTAAATACTTCAAAAAATACTCACAAAATTATTGCCGTGTTACAAAGTGAATGTGAAGCTACATATTGTAGTTTTATGTGTCGATGATTTTGAAGATGAATACATGCAGTTTCCTAAACACTCTTTTCTACACGTTACCATCAGAATCAGAATGTAACCACATAGTCAATCTTCTTGTGTCTTTCTCTCACACGCACATTTATCATTTACACTTCACAACTTCTATTCTTCAGGTTGCATCTTAAAATCATCTCATCTCAATGTGCATTCCATATACGACTGTGGCTTTAATTTCTTTTCATCTGCTTCTGTACCATACTAATGACAAAAATCCAAACCACAATGATTTGATGGCTCTTCATGTCATGTAGAACTGAAGTGGGTTGGCATAATTGTGTCGTTATTTTATCAGTAATGTAACAATATGAAATAGTAGTCACTGCAGACTGCAGTCACCACAGGCAATAAAAAGTTGTGCTGACCGGTGTCGGCTAAAGCAAAGGGAATTTACTAAGGCACACGACGCAATCTAACACTGTTTTCATGACAGAAAATATTACAGTGGTTTCCCTCAGAAAGTGTCGCACTTGGTGTAGTAAATTGATTGCATGTGAGAATGTAAGTAGCAGTTCTCCACATAAGCATGACATTAGACAAGGCACAAGGCTAACGCATTGGACACGGATCATTAGCACTAGCCTGTGTAAGTGAATCAACTTGGCGTAAAAGAAAGTACACTAGTTGTGCCATTGTATGCATAATACTGTAACTTTCATGTGACTATATGCCACGAATATTAATTGAATCAAGTGAACAAAGCCTAATGATGCAAGACGAGTGGACATACGACACATGCTTTTCGCTTTGCACAAATACTAAATGTGGGCTAACAGCGTTACTGTGAACTCAGAGTCTGCAAAAATTCACATTACTATTCTAAAATCGTACAAAAAGGTGCAAGGAAAGAACCAAGAGGCAAATCTTGAAAGATTCATTTAAGTGATATATAATAGTCTGATTTTTATCTGGCTTGTTGAATGCAATATGTAAATGCAATTTCTTATCGTTTGACATTTACGATTACTATTTTACATCAATTGACCTCTAAAGATCTGCATCGACTTACAATCCAAAAGGTTATCAATGGTCCCATTCAACGATATCAAGCTCCTAGCCGAGTGCATAATCTTTAACAATAAGTATAGAAAGCTATTACGACTGCATATATGCAATGTCGGCACATTCTTTGTTGAATAAACAGGATTTAAAAAAGTAACGAAAGTCCACCTGCAAATTAATTTTAGCGATCCCAAATCAACAATTCAGCAAGTTGCAGTACATCAAAACTACAAAATATAGTTTCTTTGGTTGAGATCTGTACTTCAACTACGGTTGAACAATTCATTACTTGAAAATATACATCTTTCAGTGGCAAAATCTTAACGACACGGTTAATGAGCATGTCGATAAAAATGAATTAAAATTCTTGCTGAGAAAGTTCTTTATTATTTAATACATTTGTGGTCGCATAAAAGAATACGGTAGTCTTGTATGCTTGTAATGAACAACAAGATTGTCGAACAAGGAAGGCCAAAAGTCGTAAAAATATGAATGTCAACAACCATTCTTTTAAGTTATTAACGACTTCATAGTAATCAAGTGAAAGTTTTAATTCTTTATGAATCTAAAAAACGACGCTGTAGCTGGTAGTCTGGTAGCAAAATTTTAACGATTTACTAAACCACTAATTTTGATAAAGGGGTGACGAATAGAATTTAATGACTTACTTTTCGCATTCGCAAAACGTTCGTATACCGCAGCCGATTATCAAAAGAAAAGAAAACGCTGGTATTAAAAAATGAATAGCTATTTAAAATGTTTATGTTCATCTTGTTTTGAACAACTGTGAAAACTGTAGAATTCAATATTATGCATTTTGTTAATGTACTGAATTCGAGTTTTTATTAGCATACTTGCATACTACGTCGAAACAAATTTTCGCAACTTTCAAACCATTATCGACTTGCAACTGATTATGTGCTGAAACTGGTACAAAAGCAAATTATGCAGATCGTTTCCAATTAGGATTTTAGGAATGTAGTAAAGGAAAAGGTGAGTATCCATGATTTCAAATTCAAAAAGAACGTAAATGTCTGTAAAAGTAAATGAGAAATACAATTCTGGAGTATCAGAGTATCTACACGAAACCAGTTGACCTCTGAAACCCTACCATACCACATGAAATAAAATACATGGTAATGGTAGGCTCAGGCTCACACCAGAGAGCAAAAAGATTTGCAGAGAGGGAACTGTCAGAGAACAAAGACTAGATTTGGCGTTGAACCATCCGCACTTGAACTTAGCGAGTTACCCAAGGCTTATTCCCTTGAACATTCAACCCTTCTTTAGTTCTTGTCCAGAATGTCCGTCCAGCAAAGTCAGACAACGCAGACCGTGACCATTTTTACACTAAACGATGTAGAGTGCAGTGTTCATAACATGTGGATGATGGAGAAGGAGTCAGCTCCAAGTTCCAAGTGTTGGTGTCAAGAGGAAAAACTTGATCTGCTACACTTGGTTACTTAATCGTGATATCGTCCTTGATTTAATCCAGTATATACTATCCTAACCACACAACAACAGACATTCAGCAACAAAGCTTCACTCACTTGTTATACCATTCCATTGCACACAGAACTACCAAGCTAGAGATCTCTTTGTTAAAGAGACAAATTCCTATACAGCTTCAAATGTGACCAAAGCATTTTACGTTCAAAGACATGAGATGCAATTCACAAAATCCAACATCAATAACATAATGCTGAACCTGATCATCGCAGTAAAATTACTACCAGTACCAGTACATTGAGCAGATGATGTGCATTCTCCCAATCAAAAATTCTGGGACCGATTGCATTTTACTTTAACACTAACCTCAAGCCAACAATGCAGTACGCAAAGTCCGTCACACACGCAGACCTGACTTCATTTCATGTACTCAAAACAAAAGTAAAGCAGTTCAGGCAAGTTTCATTGTGAAGTTGAATACGACTCGAAAGGAAACTAGTATTGGTCAGCTAGTGAATGAGTGTTCAACTCATCATCTTTTACTTGCCTTTTCTCAGTTGCCATCGGGTTAAATAAAAATTGTAATAACACAATTGAAGTTTACCAAACCTGCTGCTGTTACCTGTTACCGAATGCTTTATTGTTTCACTTCACTTGTTCATTCAATACATCGCATCGGCAACGGCAATGGTTATTCAGATTCTCGCACGCTCATGGAATGGAAATAGGTTCAAGAAAGGACCATTTGAGCTTGTCGTCTCTTCCATTACTAGAGCTTTTACTAATCTTGACGAGTTAATAGATACGTATCCTCTTCTAAACTTCTCGGGTCTTGGATTCACCTTAGACTTTGATGCTCTGCTTTGGCTCTTTTGCATAATCACCTGGTGAAATTGTCAAGCTGACTCAGTACATTCTAAACTCGACCTTATTATTATTTTACTCAGTAAGTACTAATGGTCATACGTCATAAGATGCCCTGAGAAAATGGTGGAAACTTGTTGCGTTGCGATATAGAAAAGTTAATTGCCACAAAATTACGATTACTACAATGCACAACTGATGTAAGTACGCAACTGGCATTATCTTATGTATTACTTTATACTACAACAATAACATAGTTGAGGCGGTGCGAAAATAAGACTGAGACACCCATAATAAACACATGGTTTATCAATGTTTGTGTTCAGGAGGAGGTGGTTTTCTGTAGTTTTTAGTATATTACGTTCACCGCATTTCCATTTCAGTAGCTCTTGGTTGCTCGCATGATGTCACACATAAAAGCAACAAGAAATAAGAATGAAAACCAAAAAATTCAAGCTATAATGAGTACGATTATTGCATGATAAAATCGGAGACGTTTTTTTTTGTTAAAACAGCTTATCTTGTCTTTTAGGTTTTCCTGTTGCTGTAAGTCATAAATGCAGCAGGTGCTGCACTTCATTTATTTATATGCGCAATACGTTCTCTTCGGTGTACAGCACGTACTTAAGTCATTCGTCATGTCATTCAGTCAATTGTCACAAAGGAATATTGGATACCAAAAGTTACTTTTTATTCCACCGCATTTCCATCGGTTCGTGGTTGAATTTAAAATTTTACGAATGAATGTGGCTAACTTAATAAACATTGAAGCGCGCCTTTAAGTGCGTATTAATGAAAACGAAAATGAGAATGAACTTTCTTATGCTACACGACAACACGAAGTCATTCGACGGAAACGAAAAAAACCTAGTGAAAAAGTCAAGTCATCAACTTCAACTTAGTACGTAGTGCGAAACTAAATGCTCCGAAGCTTACGGACACTTTGTACGTCCAAGTAAACTTCAAGTCACCGTATTTCGGAAAATCACCCATGCTTGTCTTTCATTCACATAATTTTTTGCTGTGGTAAATGTAGCATTAAAAAACAATGATATCACGCAACGTGGATTCTCACTTGAGGCGTGTCCTCTTTCCTGTCCAGGTACAATAAAAACATACAAAAACTAGGAACAAAGTGACACAAAAGTATATAGGCGGCAGCAAACACAACGAACGATATCTCAAGTTTCAAGATAAAAAATAAGAAATAATGATCCTTCTCAAAGACATACAGCGCGAAACTAACAAAACTGATAAGCAGAAAATGAGTAGGTGGTGCGTACTTACAAGAAATTGAAATAAAATAATCAGTCATTGGCATTTTAGAAGGAGCATTGATTCATTCCTCAAAGCCGACTCCAGACATCCATCCGGACACTGCGACTCTTAAGTTTAAAGTGGGTAGATTTTAGTTCAATGAAGGCCACTGTAAAATACTATCCTCATCGTTGTCCAACATTAAAATCATACTTTCATACATGGTCAAAACGCAAGATTCTGCACACAGCATCATAAAATGTCAGAATAGTAAGGAAACATCACGTTAAAAAAATCCAAACAAAACTATACAGAACATTACAACAACCGTAGAACATCGTTCATCTTCCAAATCCAACTTAAACTTGACAGTACATCACTGCTTCAATGCTCAGATCGTGATTTCCGTTACAGACCAAACCAATTTCCTTACTGGCAATCACGATTCTCTCCAAGACAAGAATGCTTTTACAGAATCTTAATCCCATTTGTGATTTGCTCAAATTATACTAGCCATAAGTGTCTTGTCAGAGATTGCTTCTTACACAGTTACACAGTTGGGGATGGCAGCGGATTGTTACAGTATAAATTGGAAAAAATTAATCTTCCAAGAACTGCAGCTTTTGTTCCGAATCGACGTTGCACAAAGTACAAATGCATTTATCTAAATCTGCCATGTACCACGACATGAAGATCAGAGGATCTCGGGATGTGGTATATCATCATTTCATTTTCCTTGAGAGTTGTAGAGTAGAGAATAAGAAATAACAATCCAAATGATACTGATACTATGAATTCTACGTGCTCATTAATTTACCAAGTCATTTGATATGGTTCCTCTTTAATAATCCAAGTAGAGTCAGTTATTTTAAGATAAAATGCTTCAAGTTCTTTGTCTCATGCGTAAGTATAGCCCAATGCTTTTGTTTTGCTCCTGTAAATGAGGCAGGCACTTGTTGCAGAGAACACATGTGCCCGTAACTTCAAATGGCAACAGAACAACCCCTTTCGTTATTTTCGGTTGTTTTCGTATGCTATCCGCTATCCCAGCCAGGTGAGAAACACATTCCACAAAATAAATATTTGTGCACCAAAATAAAAGATGTCAAGAAATTCTCACCTATATTGAAACGTCAGCCAATCCAACTTCCGGTTCTTATATCTTGCAATCCAAAAAGTAAGTTGAATATTACTCGAGTTTCCAAACAAATAGAAAGTCGTAGCAAATTCACTTTTTTAGCACTATTACACGGATGGAATCGTAGTGACAACTAGGCAAAACTGTCACGATTCCTTCCAAAAATGTCAAAACTTCTCCAATAATTCCACAGTACACAATTTATTATTTTTGAAGATGAATTGATCAGTTTTCGAGCCGACTTGTAAGTTGTGAAATACACTCGTACTGTCCTTGAATTCAGAAGGGTGGAGATAACTCAAAATATTACTGGATAAAATTATCCGCTTCCAGGAATTGAAAAAAGCTATTCAAAATTCAATTATAGAATTGCAATCAAGAATTTTTTTATGGGAATGATTAAGTGTGGGATAAAGTGAAGTGTACTGAATATGCTGAAATGTTGAAGCTTGAAGACAGACGAAACGGCTCGACTCCCTCAGACGACACGTTAACTACGACTGACTGTGGATTGAGTCTGTGAGACAGCCTCAAGCATTTTGAGCGGGTGGTGGTGGATTTTGGATTTTACAAACCACCTCGTGCTTTTTGTGTTCTCTGATCTCTGTTCTCATCATTTTTATTATTTCAAACTGAAATGTGATCATTTTTCTTAGTTTTTGATAATCGTTGAAATCACTAAATAAACTGGCATTATTTTACGTTTGAAACCATATGTTTTTCACTTCACAACGTCCATTCTAGTTACTTTTGACGCACGTTTTTCATTTTGACTCATATCGTCCGTAGTTTTGTAAAGTAAAAACATCTGATAAGTGATTTTTTGAGTTTGTTTTCCTTCCTTCCGTGTGATGCGAGTTTGATCACTTTGACGCCGTATTTCTTGTTTACGGTTAACTGATTATCATTACCTGATTAAAGAAATTAGTTCCAATTTCGTTACGTGATTTATTAGTGATAAAAACATTTCTGAATAAATTCCCTAAAGAAATAGACGGACGAAGACCGTGACAAGGTAATTTGTTTCTTGTTATTGTATTGTGTATGTAGTCTTAGTGTACTGAATTTCCATATTAATTCGTAATTTCAATTTCAACTTGTAAATGAAAAGTTACGTCCGGCTTTGTCGTTTGACGTAGTCATTAAGAATGATGGCTGATGGGTTAGGTAGCTTCGTAGGTTAGGTTAGGTGGTATTCGCTGGCATTGCATGCAAAAAGCAACTTTTTGATTGGCAGGAACTGAAAGTTTGGTAACATTCATGCAAATGTTCAAATAGGAAAATGGTGTGAGCAATGATCATCAAACGTGCGGATTTGTCCTTTATTGTTGACGTTCACGTTAACCTCTTTGTTCTGCTTGGGTATGAAATATAAGGTACGAAACGTACGAAACTGAATGTAATGCAGTAGTGTGCAAAGTGCACTATGTTTCAAAATACGATTTAATTTAATGAATTTACCATATTTTGCTACATTTTTGTGACAACTTTACAAGAACAGTAACACAGAACACATTTCACTTTTATGTTCAAAATGTCGTTAACTTTGTTATGGGAGATTTGTGCTAAAAATCCTTCTTTTGTTGGTGCCATTTGTCAACTTTTGTTCATGTTCTGCTCGTATTCTGCTTTATTCTGTATAATATAAAAATGAAAGTTACTGGAAGTGGCTAGTGATGTTCAAGGGTTTTGCAGTTTGGTTGAGTTAGTTGTTAGTTGAGTAGAAAAGATTGCCCCAAACTTTTGCATTTTGAGATGTTTCAGCGTTTCAGGTGTTTAGTATTCTGCCGATTTCATTGGGCACGCGTTTTGCGTTGTTTGCTGCTTGAAAAGGGTTGAGTGGTTGAGGCGATGATGGTGGTGGAACAGAAGATATAGAATTTTGGCAAAGGTGAAGGCTGTATGTGTATTTGTTTGGTCTCTTCTCCATGGAATGGAAGTTGAAATGGATATGTGAATTAATGAGTGAAAGACAGGATGAGCAATATGACATGCACTCATCGGTTTAAAGTTTCAAAAGGTTTTTGCTCTGTGTGAGCGTGTCTCATCCTTTCAATTTGCACTGGGATGTGAATTGCGAATTCGCTATATTGTCAACTGTGACTGTGTCATGTTTCATGTACACATTCCTCCTTCAAGCAGCCAAAGCAGTATACTGTAAAACAACAATGTTTTCGTCTTTTCTTGTGGGCGCCTTCTTCTTTTTTGTTTATTTTATAAAAAGGAAAAGTCAGACAAATGCGTGTTTACGGTATGAAAGTATGATACTTGTTGGTATGAACTTGAGTGGCAGTCGATAAACACAAAAGTGTTCTTTTAGTTAAACGAAGCATAATATTTTTTGCATGTTCATTTGGATCAATTTCTTAGGTTTTGACGTTTTGTCTTAAGTTTTGAAACTGTGTTGTCGGAAACTTGAGTTTTTTGCATATACGTCGACAGGCAATTCTTGGCTTTGTTTACTCAGTTTATTCTGTTTATAACGTTATAAGCGTCTGACTTTGACTTGACAAAAGCAAAGTATTATGGGCAATTGCACTTTCCGATGATGGAAAGAAAAATGAGGACTTACGAGTTGTTTCTATTCAAATATTCTTGTTATGTATCAACAAAAAGATAATTGATTCCATACTTATGCGTGTTGAAGACACACAAAACCGCGTATAGGAAAGGAACAAGAAGAACACTTTCAAAGTTTCTTTACAACGTGGGGTTCCATAAGTTCATACATGTCTGATGTCTAAAAACCATTTACTTTGCGTGTGCGTTTTCTGAATGCATGCACTAGTTCCTTTTGGGACTTTGCTGGGTTTTTAAAGAGGAATGCAAAAGAAGGGAATGCTAATCACAGTATTTAAGGAGAAAAGAAAAGACTTCATCTAATCTGTATAGACAAGGTACAAACAGAAATTATAGCTTGAGGGCGGTCATCTCTCCTGCTTTGTGATGCATACTTCACACGAGCGTAAACTTGTGGGCACATTGACAACGCGAAAGATTTTCAGCATAAACATTATATAGCAAAAAGGAGACAAATGCACAACTTCCAAGTGGAAGTTGTGTGAAAGCCA
>JABASF010002752.1:0-13092 GCA_019776145.1 Harlomillsia oculata
CGTTGAAGGCGTCTAAAAACAAGTCCCAGACTTCAATTGATACTGATAATAAGTTCAATATGAGATTGTTACGCAAGTAATACAATGAAACCCAAAGATTTCTGAAGATGACACATTCATTTGCATAAGCATAAGAGAGATAAAAACTCAAACCTTGTGGCTTCAGTCGTATCATGAGAAGAGGAGCTTTCCATCTCTTTAGCCACGATGTCGTAATCTGTCGGATCACACAGGATTGTGACACGTGCATGATTTTTCGCTGCTGCTCTCAATAGAGTCACACCGCCTGTCATTTTCAATTTACATTTTTAAAAAATATGAGTATGTAAAATAGTTGCATTTTTTTACTCTTCGGAGTACTTCAGACGTTCAGGCTTCAGCCCAGTTCGTTGATAGGTTGCTACTATAAATAATATTAAGTATTAATACGTACCAATGTCAATTTCCTCAACTGCCTCAGGAATGGTAACATTTTCTTTTGCCACGGTCTTCACAAACGGGTACAAATTGCAGACAACCACTTGAACCATTTCGAAACCTTGCTTCTTCATGTCGGCCATATCCGAGTCGATTTTCCGAGACAAGATCCCTGTTGTAATGTTACAAGTCAAGCATAATTTTCTATTAGAATTCTCATTTTTCCACTCATATCCGACTCAATGAAAGTCGTAGTAGCGTTCGGAATCAGATCATGTGAAATCATGAACTTCATTTCCTTGGGGCAATGCGATCTTACCAGCATGCACAGCAGGGTGAAGGGTCTTCACCCTTCCTCCGAGCATTTCCGGGGCTCCGGTAATTTCAGAAACATCTTTCACTGGAAGTCCAGCGTTTCTCAAAGCTGTAGCCGTTCCTCCAGAAGCAATGAGCACAAGTCCAACTTTATGAAGTCTTTGGGCCAATTCCACCAAGCCGGTCTTGTCAGACACGCTCATCAATGCTAAATAACGATTCAAAAGAAACAACCCATATAACAACCAGGCAGCGCTATCCAGTTATAACTCTAATAAATAATAACAAAAGGCGTTTTTTAATACCATAGTAAGCCATGATTCTGGAATGTATGCACAACCGATTTCAGCACGATTTGGGAACAGTCCAAAAGTGTCACCACACCGGATACAAGGAGCACACTGAATAGCGAAGCTCTTGGTAGACCCAAGACTAAAAAGAACTCGCGACGCTTATCAACATCAAAGATATAGGCAAAAGTTAATCCTAATCCTAAACACAGTATTGTGCCAGGGTCATACGATTGTGTATACTGTGTTATGTGTGTGCATGTGTAAAAATGTTGGTTTCTCTACATGAGAAAGATTAGAATTTCCAGGTTCAAGTTTCAAGTTCCAGCAGTACTGGTTCGTTTTCCGCTCATCCCATCATCGTGTTTCAATGTGCCATGTGGGCATAAAGTGAAGCCAAGGCTGACTGTCATGCAGAGTCATACTGGATGACCTTCACCTTCAACTGCTTGCTTCGCAATAACTACTAAACTTTTTACCCCCGTTCTGTTATTTGTTATACATGGAATAGCAGAATAGTGTGGAGAAGTGGAGATGATGCTTTGCTTCAGTTCATACAGGCTCGGTCTATGCCATTTGCCATGTGACAAGAACACGTAATACTGCGTAAGTGAAGGAAGAGGATGGAAAGAAATGTTTATAGCTTTGTTTTTAACAAATGAGCAAGCTACGGAAAGCTAACCGACTTGGCTTGCTTCTTCGTCTTGGTTTTGGTGCCTTGTTGATTTCTCTCAATTCTCTGTACACGAGTGACATGAAAGCTATAAACAACTATATAAAACTAACCAAGGTCCTTCTCACAGGAATGTTTTAGTAAGTACAGGTAGCCTATAGACATACCGGTTAATCCTATACAAAGGGTGACAATGTAACAATGAGGAAATGTCGTTGCATAACTGCCGAAACTGAAAGTTGGGTAAAAGCCCTAAAAGCATGAAGAAACAAACGAAATGATGCCATTTTTGAGAAAAATGATCATGAGTTTTTGGACATGAACTGCTGCGAATCTTCTCCAGTGTTAGTCATTAACAAACGGTCCCTGACAATTGAGACTTTGGCCCATAGCGTTGGTCGTAGGTCACTGCGGGATATGGAGTGCTTTTAACTCTACTTTTGCTGGTGCCGCAGCTATTATATCTGTCGACTTTTGCCAATGCTGTTTGCTCGTTCAGAGCTTTTTACTGTCGAATTTTGCCAGTGCCGTTTGTCCGCACTTCTGAGCTCATCCCAAGCTTTTTACTGTCGATTTTTGCCAGTACCGCTTGTCCACACTCCGGAGCTCATCCCAGAGCTTGTTACTGTCGACTTTTGCCAATGCCGTTTGTCCACATTCCGGAGCGTAGCACATCCCAGAGCTTTTTACTGTCGAAATTCGACAGTCACTTTAGAATGCATAGATGAGTGAAAGCGTTTATCTGCGGATTTTTACAGCCAGCTACTTTGAACTATAGACAGAAGTGTAGAACTATTATTAAAATGGTAGCGTTATTTATATAATATTAAGACATAAAGTGTCTTTTGAATTTTGACAAAAATTGAGCTTTTGTCGACTTTTGACGATTTTGGCGGAATGCAAACTATAGAATCCTTTAGAAGGAAATCAACTACTCCTGGAAACAAGTGAATTATAGTTTTTTTAAAGAATACAATGCTATGTCGAACGGTTACTTTCAAGTTGGCTCATCGCCATCGCATTGTTGAAAGACTTGTGCATCGTGGTCGATACAGTAACAATAGTATAGCGTATAGCCCCCTTCCGCTGCTGCCTGCTCCATCCATCTTTCAATCGTTACGTTACTGTTATGTTAATCTTTTAAAACAAGACATTCGGTACGGTTCCTTGGTTCATACTATGTAGTACAAGTACCACCACAACCACAAGTTATGCGAGGGAGAGTGATTTTGCGAGAACTTTAAAAAAGTCTTAATAAGATTTTATTATAAACACAATTAGAATTACAAATTATGCTGAACTATGCTAAACGTAACAGATTTTGTTTTGAAGTCATGAATGGAACTTATTGTATTAAGCAAGAAAGTGTTCCATCAAAAACGTAATGTTTTCCTGTTGAAGATTTTTCCATGAAGGGTTCTCATTACCAATGTTTTCGGAAAATTGTTGGACAATGTCTGCGATAGTGGATAATTTCCCTTGTCGCATCGTAATCAATTTTGCAAGTCTACTTTTCACTTTGCTACTCGCAGCGCACACTTCCATTATAATGTAGTCGACAAGTTGTAATGTGAAGAGACCTTTCTCCAATCGTCTCAAATAGGCTTCATCCTCGTCCACTTCCATGCCTTCTTTCTTTTCTTGGACAATTTCCATGTCCACGATATTAACTTTCTCCAGATAGCGGAAATGTAATTCCCCGAGGCGTTCTACTTTCTCAAATTCATTTTCCTCGAATTTTAACAGTACTCGAGATCGTGTTGGCCCTGTGAGGTGTTGCAAAAGTGATGCGATTATAGAAATGATATGCTCCTCGTGCTCCAGGGCTGTCAATCCCTTTCGCTTGGATTTCTTCGGAGTTTTCATAAAAAGGGGGAACAAAGTACGCAAACCGAGAATATCGACAACTTTGTTAGCATTGGATGAACCTTCTGGTCCTGACACGGCGTGATTGAGTACTTTCATGGCACCTCCACGCGACTGTTTCTTTTCTCTGAAAATGTACATCATCGTTTCAATTTTGTTTCTGCTTCAGCATTACATACATGTCAATGCTTTCTGTGTCTGATTATTTGTGTAATCTTATAATAATGACTCACCTCAGCATCAAATTCATTAGCTGTGGTCCTTCTCCTTTAAGAAATTTGTCCCTATTCGGACCATGAAGAAGTGCAGAGCACAAACAATTGAACAGGTTCTCCATGTACTCAGCTTCCTCATTCGACCCTGGGTCATTTCTTTTGTATGTTGCTACTTGCTGGAGCAGAACATCAATCCCATCCATGTTACCCAATAAACTCCTATTTTCCTGGGTATCCTGTAGCAAAATGGCCAATAGTTCACCAGCATACAACTTGTTACCATCAAATGGCATACGGACCTTTATTCTTTTCAATAACCATTTCAATAACCCCTAGAAAAAATCAAATAGGCCCAGATTAAACATGAGTTGACCATATTATAAATTCATAAAGCAAGTATATATTATCATTATCATTCTTTTCACTCACATTCTGACCAGCCGTGGCACACAATTGTTGCCTTATCTCAAAAAAGTTCTCAAATATAGACAATGTATTGTGAACACCATCAGATTCATCTTTATTCGATTCATCCAAACGATCCAGATTTTGAGTCAATCCTATTTTCCTGGGTATCCTGTAGCAAAATGGCCAATAGTTCACCAGCATACAACTTGTTACCATCAAATGGCATACGGGCCTTTATTCTTTTCAATAACCATTTCAATAATCCCTAGACAAAATCAAATACGGCCCAGATTAAACATTATTTGATCTATTATAATATTATAAATTCATAAAGCAAGAATGTATATCATTCTTTTAACTCACATTCTGACCAGCCGTGGCACACAGTTGCTGCCTTATCTCAAAAAAGTTCTCAAATATAGACAATGTATTGTGAACACCATCAGATTCATCTTTATTCGATTCATCCAAACGATCCAGATTTTGAGTCAGTAAAGATATTGCTTGCTGATCCAACAATGTGTCAATCAATCCGGAAGTCGCTTCGTCGTTCTCATTCAAAGTATCCACATCTGTGATTTCTTGTAACAAATCGATGACGGCACATGACACATCCCCATTTTCATGGGACAGTAATCCCAAAAGTATGGATGGTAAATTGAACTCTACAGCCAGAGGATACAAATCCGACATGGTGGCCAATGCATGCAACTCTTGCACCGACTCGTGCAATTCCAATTCTGAATCCATAAACTTTTCCGGTTGATCCGGGAATTTTATTCTCATCTCTTGGTTTCGAGAAATTCGCTTCTCTAGGACGTTTATCATTCGTTTCAGAGTTGATTCGTCTAACGGTGGTGCCTATTGAAAAACAAAAATTATGGTTTTAAAAATCATTAATGGTTTTACATTTTACGCGTCAGTCACGAATAATGAATTAAAAACACCTGTTCAGATTTATAATTTCAGATAATCAGATGCATGCAGGTTAGAAATAAAAATATAATGATCTTCCACAAACAATCTTTTGTTACCTCTGGTTCATTTTCAACCATTTCCAAAATTCGTTGTCGCTCTGCCTCCGATATCTCCAAGCCCTCGCCCTCATCGTTGTCATCAACAGTTTGTCTACTACTTGTCGCTGCCGAAGATGATAAAGACAAATTCGGTTTTTTCAAAATCCCTCCTTCCTCTCGTTGCAAACTGGCTTGCATGCGAGGTCGTTTCCGGCTTCCACTGTCTCCGCTTGATCCCCCATGACTCGGTGTCATCGAAGCTGGTTTGAACGATAACAGTTCCTTTAAATCCATTACTGGCCAATTAATTAGTTAATTAAATCACAGCACAAATCAATCACTTAAGTCAAATACGGAAATGGATATAGTCAGAAAAAAAACTGTCAATAAATTGTATTCACAAACCCAAACCAAAGCAATGTAACATTCGCTGTGCGCGGCGTTGAGACGAGGCGACGAACGCAACCGAGAGGTAAGGAAACAGAGAAGTGCAGGAAAGTATAAGTGCGTTCGGTTATTCAGTTATTCCATCATTCTGCATTTCTGCACACCTATAGCAGCAGTCTCCATTCGCATTCTTCAACATTACTTTTGTTTCGTCACATCGTCAGCTTCACAATGTTAATTGTTAACGAATTGCAGGACATGACAAATGACAATATCTGATCAATGCGCATTGTAGTCACAACAGTCACAAGAATAAAAAACAAGAATTTTAGGATATTCTTAAATGATCTGTTTATTCCTTCACGTTTTCATTCAGTTTCACACATTATTCCAAAATTGATTGATAAGAAAAATCCGATATTATGAGGTTACAAAGCCAAGACGTACAACAGTTTAGCTGTGTAATTTGAAAGTGCTTGGACACTTTGGACCAATCAGCAGCTCCATTAACGGTACCATCATTCCACGAACTTATTACACCAACCATGGAGAACATAATAAATTAATATTAATAAAGCCAATAACAATAACAAATAAGCATCAAATGGTTTTTAAAGAGATCATGTGTCCGAATTCAGAAGCTAGTGTGCTACGAGATGATGAGAAAAACGAGAAGGAGAAGGACAAGGAAGACTTTAAGATAAGACTGAGATGTTACAGGCCTGTTGGAGATGGATAATAAACTGATGACTACAACGACTACAAGTACGATTGAAAGTTCGCGAAACGACAAAACCATTATCTTCAGCATTGTATTTGTATGATATTCAACAACTTCAAAATTACTCGAATTATATGTCATAGATAAATTCATTCCATAGTCTGAACTAATGCTAATATCTCAGGTCGAAGGAAGGAAGTCTCATGCGTACTTGTTGGATCAGTTGAAAAATTCACGATTGTTGCAGGAGGGAGGTGTAGATCAATCAATGTTGCTTCCATGTTTTCCAGTGGATGTCCACCTGACATCGTAAGACTAAATTGGATGTCCTGGAACAGGTTTTCTCGAACAAAATCGTAGAGCGTTTGGATTTTATCATACGCCCAAAATGTTCCCTATCATGTCAACATCAACACAATGCAAGATACAGATTTTGAAACTTGAACTAGATTTTTTAAAGTAAAATAACAGTGTGATTTGTGGTAAGAAATTACCTGAAGAGTCAATCCATCCGGAAATCGAATTCGCATTACGCAGTACTTATACAGTTTACTATCCGAACGCTTTTCATCCTGTTCACGCTGTGCTTTCGTACGTAATGTTAATTCTCTTTCAGCCAATTCGGATTTCAGTTTTTGCTCTCTCAACATTTCTTCCTTGGTAAGCGCGTAAAACTCGGTCGGGAATTCTCTGCGTTGCGTTACTTGAGTCGGCATCAGAACTTGAACATTTCTATCCAGTTCCGGTTTAATTGCAGTAGTTTCTTTCAACGTATCCCGAAGATCCTTTAAACAATCGTAAACAATACATAATAATGAGGAAAGTAAAGTCAAAAGTGAATGTCATTGTAGTTATAGTATACAAGTTGAAAATCTTACGACAAGAAGAGGAATAAACGTATCCTTTTCATTAGAAGGTGAAAAAATTAGCACTTTTTCGTCGACGCCATCATTTTCAACAACCGTTTCAAGAAACCCTGCACTTTCCAGGAATTCTAGAGCTCCCACCATTGGCGCAACTTTCTCCTGAAATATCTTATTCGCACAGCGAATTTTTCGATATTTCAGTTCATCTGGGTTCTGTATGATGTTGTCCAGATATTTGCAGAGCGTATCAACACAAATCGCAAATCTGTCCATATTCAGAATAGAAGTACATAAAGTTAAACTAAATCACGACCTTACACATTATAGTTAAAGGGTTTTAAAGCCACAAACCTTGTCTCGACCCTTATTACAGGAATAGATCATTAAACAGGATGTAACACCTAGTTCCTCCTTAGGTTGTTCGTAAAGGAAATCTTTAATCCTCCCCAAAATCGTTTCTCTGGTTGACACTTCCGGACCTGTTACATAATTACAATTTAACGATACACAAGCGTTCTAAATAACATCAAAATTTCTACACATCACACTCGTTAGAATCAAACAGCATTACCAATTAAAGGACAGGTAAAGTAAACCCCAGTGACTATGAATGAATTAGCATCAATAGGCATTTCGTTACTGGAAGATTGATTAGCGCTCGTCACCGATTCAGCTCCTGCTCCTGTGTTAAGGTCTTTCATCTTCTGTTCTGCTTCAATTTGCTTTCGAGCTTGTTCTAAACAATTTTAGAATGTTACATTATTATATATTTGTGAATTCTACAGACATGTACGAGGTTGACCGTATTGACTATAGATATAAGGCATTGAAGATTGAACCATACCTTTGATGTAGGCTAACTGTCGACTAGCAAGCATTTCCTGTGGGTTCGTTTCCGGTTTTCTTGTTTTTTCTAGCCTGGCCAATGCTGCAGCAGCAGCTTGACGTTTTTCATCAGTTTCAACAGATGGTTTATTCGGAGAAACCTTCTTGGATTGCTGCGATGTACCCTGATTACGCGTGTCATCCGTCAAACGATGACCTGGACCAGCCAACTTGAACTTCGAATCTGCCTTTTTCTTGTTAATAAATTTCTTGAGTGCATCCATTCTGATTTTCTGATTAATTTATGAATTTCTTTCTTATATAGATCTGATAATAACCACAGCTTCCAACTCTACGATTTTGGGTTGCCGCAAGATGAGTTTAGAACGCCGTCAGCTGTTGTTTTTAAATTCGAGTTTTCGAATCTAGTATTCTAAATGACAAAAAAAGGAACAGATGAGCGGAACGGGTTTCGTTTTTAAACATTTAAGTATTTTTTCTTTTATTTCAGAAAGTATGGCTTTTATTATATTATTTTAAAGTCATGATTACCTTTTTTTCAAATTCTGGGAGAATGTTCTTTGGGAAGTTTAAGCTCTGAAATGGAATTCTTGAGCTCTTCAATTAATAACACAGACGAAGAAGGTTGCATAAACTTTTCGATGATTCTATCCCCGTAGACTTTCCAGGCGAGTGCAGTGAGACACAAATTGGTTATGATAATTAACACAAATATTTTACACAATTTCCACTGGAATTCGTCAAAAATATTCAAATCCGGAATGAGCAAATTCTCCAGGACTGTGAACGGGTTGACGCAGATGTACGATTTGAGGTAATCCAACCAAAACGAATGTGCAAATAATAACGACACCATGAGTCAATGTTGATTAACAAACCCAAACTTATTTAAACATACAAATAAACTTCTTTTATCAGAAATCCGAATGATTTTGAAAAAAATGCAACCCTGACAAATAAATGACAAACCACCGCCCACAGAAACGTCGAGTGAAAAAGATGATGATTTTGCTGATGCTGAGAGTGACGGACGATGACGATTTGCTGCTGTTACACCTTTTGTATATGAGCGGCTTGTGACTTGTGAGTTTCGTTTTCGTGATCGTGACTCGTGACGTAAAAGTTTCCCTAGCGTCATAAACTCAACCTTTTCCATGAAATGAAAGATGAAATGTACATTTTTATTCACACTTTGAAAAGTTTTTAGAAAATACAGGGACGCGCTGATATAAAAACTATAAAAATTAATTCACGTGGATGTGGACGGTTTCACGCAATTTCTTGGAGTTAAAGAGCAATCTAAAACGTCATTCGTTCCAGTTTCCAGATTCACGTTGCCCCCGTGTTTAGATCGAATGTGGCGTTCCAGATCTCGCCGACGGACGAGCACTTTGTTGCAAAATTCACATCTGAATGAAATAATTATGAATTTAAAAGATTTAGAATTCCATTTGAAAATTAAATAAATTGTTCTAAATATTGGTTCCAATTAAAGATTAAACTAAGGAATCAGTTTGGTCTGGTAGATGAATTTGGTTCCATTTTACATGTAAAAAGTAAAATGTAATGTAATATGTAATGAGTTAATGAGTAATGGGCAAAGGGTTATTAAAGTTAGTATTATGCGATTCGCGATTGACTTTGCTGTTTGCTTGCTTTTATTTACCTGTATGGCGTAATTCCATCGGAATGCAACCGAACATGTTTATTCAAGTTGCTCGGGTCTCCGAAAGGTCTATGACAAATTCAATTATGCGATTCGCAATTGACTTTGCTGTTTGCTTGCTTTTATTTACCTGTATGGCGTAATTCCATCGGAATGCAACCGAACATGTTTATTCAAGTTGCTCGGGTCTCCGAAAGGTCTATGACAAATTCTGCATTGCAAGGGTTTGTAACCCGTGTGAGTTCGGATATGGATCTTGAGCCCGTATTTACGAGAATAAAGTTTTCCGCAATAGAGACAAACATGTCCATTTTTAGCTTTCCCCATATTACTCACAATGGACTCTAAATGAGCATGTTGTTCTTTAATGTCTTCATTGTCTGCAAGTGAAGCGGAAGATGGACGATTGCTACTCCCATTGCTGGACGCTGATGGATGAAAGCGAATGAGGTTGGACCATGGAAATTGGCAATGCTGAAGAAACTGAAACGTTGGAGATTTGAGAAGGTTGTTGGAAGAATGGAGGACTCACTCCAAAAAGATATGGTGTTGTCATCAAAAGATTTAAAGATTTGGAGCACGACGTTGCCAATCTTGTCCACAGAATTTCCGAGGATAGTGAATCGCAATTGAGAGCTAAATGTATTTTTAGAGGGTTTGGTGTTTCGAATTCACGGCCGCATGAATGACAAACGTAGAGGTTTCCAGCTAGAAAAGGCAAAATGCATTTTTAGAAGATACTGGCAAAGCTATTTAGTTTTGTTGTGTTTACTAGCTTTTACAGGAAAAACAATTTAAAGGTCTTTAGTTTCAGACTTACCTTTGATATTGACAGGGCTGAGATAAGGAGGAATCCCAAGATGATTTACTAACAAATCTTCTCCGAACCAGAGTGACAGCTTTTGTCCAGTTGCGATTGTGCGAGTGGCCTGGAGCACAACAGTGTCATTTTGCCAACGACAAATGCGTACATTTTGCTCATGACAGTCACTAGCAATGGAGATCAATTTTGGCCAGAAGCAACACTGAAACTTTGTGTTCAAAGGGCGCATTTCCCCATTTTGCCATACACCAACCTAAAGGTATAAACAATTATTTCAGTTTCATGTTAAACTTGCCGACCTTTTCTTTTATCCTTGAGATTGTCAAAAAATCTTATTTACAATATTGTATAGTTTTAGTTTACTCTCGGGGGCTGTCGTACGGTAAAAGTGAGACGAAAGTTGACGGTTGTATTAATAATAATGTTAAGGAAGTTAAAGTCTTAAAGTTAACCTGAATCGTCGTGTCAGTTTCAGGAATTCTTGATATGTTGTTCAGATTCAATGCAGAAGATCGTGATCCCATAGGAATCTCAGTTATAGCCAAGACGTTCATTTGAGCAGTACAGTCTCTAGTCGCCCCGTTCATTCTGGAGACAGAATGGAGAACGTTGTTTTGAAGAGGACCAAAAGTGCTTGTATATATTCCTAAGGGACAATTTAACTGGATGAACACACACTTACCGAATGATATGAAATGACTGACTTGCTTAGGTATTAATGACAAATCGAATCAGTGTCCCAACATGATATCCACATTTTGCCTTTCATTCTGAAATTAAGCCACCCGATGCTCCACCCATTTGAATTGTACACGGACTGATATTTGGCATTGGCATATCGGATATCCCTTAATTTTTGGGATCCCTTGGAAGGATTCTTGTGTTCTTTCACCCTTCATGATGACGATGACTTGAAAGGGCTCACGAAGCCGGACCTGTGGTGTATACTAAGGGTGGGTGCTCATCATGCAGATCCGATAGGATACGTAATAGTGCACAAATCATGGAGAAATGATATGCCTTTGAGATGAGGACAATCAGCTGCGGATTTTAGATTCGGTTGTGCACCCAGCAGTCCAAGCTTTTAGGTTTAGCTTCATGGTGAGCTAATGGTGGCAGAAAGGATGTCCGAGAAAGGAACTTACATCGTCAGCTGAGGAAAACACTTGCTTTCCAGTCCATGGAAGAGGGATGATGATGATGAGTGTATACGACGAACAAAGCGAGCATCATCTCCGCACTTTAGACTAACAATACCAAATACCCCATCGACTGCATTTCCATTTTCGGGTTACAAAGGGTATCACCTGTTACTCGGGAAGTAATACAACTTGTCCTACCATATCAACGAACTGCAATAAAAGTTTCGAACCGGAGAGAATTACAAGCAAGATTTTGCAGCTGACGCCCTTTTGTTAGACTTTCTGACTGGAGTTGGCATTAGCACGATTTGATGATTGAGCTAGAAGATATTAAATGATACGAGCAAACTAATATTTCTTTATTAATTCGGCATATAGTTTAATGTGCACTATTGTATTCTTATTCATTCAACATCAGACATTTGCAAAATGTGTTTTGTTTTTTATATTTCGTACATTTGGGAAACACCTGGGACACTGAGAATTGCATGGAGAACCCTGTCAACCTATAAAATTCTAATCAGAATTCTAATAAGTTCAGAGCTAAATATAAATAAATCGAAATCAAAACTAATCAAATTGCAAAAATACAAAACATCATTTTATAACGTTTAGTTTATATAACAAGTTTCATTAACCTGTTAAAAGTCAAGTGGGCAAAATGCTGTCTGTGCACCAGAGTGATTTAACAATACAATAACACAAACGGATCTTCATGGTTTTTTTGTGTAATATTTCAATTTCCAACCCTATTGAAAGAGCACGGATGAAATTAAAAGGGACAGGAAAAGGATCCCTTGAAGACTTGGAGCATGAACCAATAATAGTTGCATTGCATTGCAGGGGAAGTACTAAACAGTGAAATTATAATGAAATAGTAAAGAGTAAAGAATGAGTCTGTGGGAATGAGCATGTGGTTTGCACATGACGCGTGCCGAGATGCTGAGCAAAGATGGATTCAATGGACCACTCTTTCATGGTCCAATTTCAATGGTAATCTGATGGCTATCTGATTGCTTCAAATAGAGGGGAAAAGGACCATGTGGACTGTGCAGTCACCTGCACCAGGAAAGTGCTCCCTACCCTTTGCTCCACCTCTAAATCCGGATTTTGGTTCTTTTACTTGTACAACTTTGGGTTTGGGTGCTTGTGATTGTGCTTTAGAAGGTTGGTACTTTTTGTCAGATCATATCCACATCCCTTACTTACTATGCTTTACTCCATATGGGGCAATGTGAAACATTGAATTGAGTAATAAAAATTGCTGCAATGCAGGCAATGATTGTTTAAAATGTTTTCTTTCTAGCGAATGTAGCGAATCAAAAATACTGTATATTTAAACAAGTTTTAGTAGAGTTACACATATTACCGAATACAAAGCAATTAATAGTATTAGTTTTTACAGTTTTTAGATACAATTTAAATAATTAAGTGACTGTAT
>JABASF010002753.1:0-13083 GCA_019776145.1 Harlomillsia oculata
GTACCACGTGAATAAGACCGGGCAAGTAATGATTTAGAGTGTTCCGCCAGCGTTTCCTTTGCGTAGCTTAGCAAAATACGAGCCAAACGAATCATCCAAGAACAAGAACGTCAACCAACATCAACATCCAAGAATGAACTACGAACCTTACCAACTGTGATAAATTATTACATTTTAATACTAATTTCTCCAATTGAATTTAATTTTTGTACGGAATCAGTACTAAACGGAAAATATTAATTGCATTCTGTTTGTATGCATTTTATTTTTATGCCTATGAAATCTTGGACTTGACCAAAAAAACGAGTTGTTCCGTTGACGTTGACAAGTGTGAAGTGGTGGCATGACTAAAATCTTTATTTTGACAAGCTAAAAAGTACAATAAATCAAATTACCGATTTGATACAGTAACGCTTGACGTTCCACAACAAAGTGCAATTATGACCACACAGACCACAGCATTGCCTTCAACATATATCAACATCCTTCCGCTGTGTGCTACCTGCTACGTAGCTGTTTCCTTACAATTTTGATATAAAACCAAAAATATCTGTGCAGATTCTGTAGTCCTTTGCAACAAGCCGTAGTTTGCATTTTTCATTGCGCATTCAAAAATGGGCTACAACTACAAGCGTTTGTTCAGCATTTGCTTCGTTTTGTTTATCATTTCGGCTGGGTCTGCAAATGGTAATGGTAAACTTGAAATTTTGAAAATGGTTTACAAATTCTAATGGATTTTGGACTTTTATTTCAGGAGAGCGTCAAAGACGTCGGGAAAATGATGAATCCCGGGATTCTCAAAGAGTGCGTCGTCAGTTTGGGTCTTTGTCTCCGGGAGGATGTGGTGTTTTAGGAACTTGCGGCGGTGGCGGCGGCGGATTTAACCAAGGAGGCTACAATCAAGGAGGAGGAGGATACAATGGTGGAGGTGGATTTGGAAATGGTGGCGGGTATCAAGGAGGAGGTTTCAATCAAGGTGGATTTGGTGGTGGTGGTGGGTATCAAGGAAATGGAGGGATCGGAGGAGGATATAATGGCAACTTTGGAAATGGCGGTGGCGGCTTTGGCGGAGGTGGATATTCAGGAGGAGGTGGATACAATGGTGGTGGATTCGGAGGATCTGGATTCGGTAACAATGGATTCGGTGGCAGTGGGTTTGGAAATGGTGGCGGTTTTGGCGGTAGTGGAAGCAGCGGCGGTGGTGGTTTTGGATATGGAAGTAAGTCAGAACAATGATAATTTTTATAGTGTCATTTTCATTTTTCATGCATGATTCGCTGTTTACGTTTCAGAGTAAAACACGTTTTGCTCCCGGTCTCGTCGCATGAGATGCAATTTAGTTCATACTAGTTTGGAAAAATAAAATTATTTATTTGGTCATTTGACATTCGACATTTTGAGCATGAATTTTTTAAATGATTCTTTACAAAAGTGCATTTAACGATTTGACTATTCAATTAACAGCCTGGTGCATATAGCATACCAATTTCATGGGCGAAATGGACAAACACAGAAACACACGCACCTTTCATTCAGCATGTTTCGATTCTTTAGTAATAGTAGTTATTATAATCGTAGTAGTCGTAATATGATGGCAATAAAGAAGAAAATAGGGAGCCAAAAAGTTTCTGCAATACAAATAAGAACATTTTTGCCTTGTAGAACTTACATGCATGATGTATTGCTGTGAGTACATTTGCATTTTGCCAATAAATGAATTGTTAAAGTTTTAAGTTATATAATAATTGATTATTTCATGCCTGCTGTGGTCTTGGTCCTTTAGAAGGAACCGGAAGATGTGGACGTGAAGTGTGTTGAGTTCTATTGACTGGACCACCGTGACCAAATTCTATTGAACGCCACAGTCGTTGTCGTCTAAAAGTTCCATTTCGCACAGCAACAGCCCATGGATGAGGATGAAATTGAGTCCAATTGAAGTATCCTACGTGCCCTTGACCTTGATTGTGGTGAGGGTTATTTGGAACTTGCGGTACTTGAGTCTGAGTCTGAGCCATGACGAATGCGAAAGCAAGAACACAAAATACCAATACAGCCTTCATTTTTGGGAACGTTTGCATAAACTTTTAACTGAAACTGGCTCCCAAACACGCTTAAATACGATTATATGAAACAAAGAAAAACGTCAACTCACTTTTCTTGACAGTTTGCTCGTGCTTTTTGAGGTTTTATTGCAATACAGAAATAAACGCAATTTACAAGTCTTCCTGACAAGGCACGAAATACGCATCAATGAATATTATAGTGAACTCGCTGAACATGAAATTGCGTTCTCCAACTCAATTCCTTGTTAGTTTCACAGGAAAATAAATCCATGAAGTGTAAAGTGTAATGTACGTCAATACAAAGTTGCAGTTAAAACTGGTAATATCAGGTGCACAAATGTACAATGACTATAAGTCTTAATAATTTTATTAAAGTACCCGAACCAATAAAACTTAGGTTTTATACATTAACATTACACGCTAATGGGTGGTCCTGGTGGACAAGCTGTTAAATCCATTGGTTTAAGAAACTCAAGTGCAAGTCCAAAGGATTTTATTTTTCTATGCACAGATATCTGCAAATCTTCAGGCATCCCTCTCCTCCGAGATAGAACCCATACATTAACTAAATAATACAGCACAATTTATACTATCAATTTAAAGAAAGATTCGTACAATCATTTAATATCACAGGGTGAAAGTAAGCATTACCAATGTTGAATATTCCAACGGGTGTGCAGTTCCAATTAATACTGTAATTCTCGTAATCAGTGTCCAGTACCAAGTACGGACAACTCATAAACACGCCTTATCAAAAGGAAGAATGACGATGCATAGCAATTAACTTCATGTTTTGGAATTCAGGTAAAACATAAATTGCTTACCTGTATCACGAAGCATTGTTTCCGACATTACAACAATTTGAGGGGAAACTAAGACATCCAATGTGAAATTGGCCATTCCATCTTCATTCTGGAACCGTGATATTCCTGGGTATTCGTGCGTTTCTCCGCGCCTGAAGAATTAATCAAACATGCTCATGGGAATATCTAAGGTTTTCTTGTTTCTTCCATTGTATAGTAAAGAATTTTACAAGATACTATGTCGCAAGATGACTGTACGAAAACTGTCGTCAGACTGAAGTTTCCCATAAAACATACGAATACAAGAATGGTCCAATGGAGATCCAGCTCCAGGCGCATATTTCTCTACTTCGTACCATTTCCCAGAAAACTGAAACAAAAACATTATGCTTTACGCAGGTTCATTCAGCTAAGCTAAGCTATAATAATAATAATAATTATTATTACCAATTAATTACTAATTATTGGTTCGTTTGAATTCGAAAGACCAAAACTTACTTTGTTTACATCAAAGTTCTTCATTGGAGTTAGGTCCGCACATTTTCGAAACGTCAAAATTTGAGAGTTACATCGGTGAACCACAAGTAGAACAGCTATGTGTAACAACAATGAGAGACCCCTCATTCTGCACTTTTGCCGACTTTTGTTGGAGCTGTTGAATTTCTTAAGTAAAGGGTCTACCGTCTATGACAATTAAATTGAAAGGATGTTCCAAAGTCCTAATTATTATTTATAAATAATCTGGTGACCTGTGCACCTGTACTCTGTGGTTCCAATTATAGGAGACATTAGAATTTCCGATGAATTAACGTGGTGTTGTGCCTTGTTGTGCCCCATCCTCCACTCCCATTCATGATCCGTTACGTATAATTTACTACATGTAGTAAACGAAGACGGTAATTGTTGATGACCGTAATGGCTATTTTAGGCTTCACATAAACGAAGTAAGATAGACTGGTTTTGGCTTTTGAGTACCTTAATGATTATTGAGTTGTAGGGAGTAAGCAACAATTGTACTGACGTGCGTTCATATAGTTCATAATTAATCATATACATTGAAAGCAAAACCGCAATTTCGGGGTAACGTGCAACATGAAGGGAGTCGATGAGTAGACTGTCGACATTTAATTCGTTCGATCGTCTTGGGTATAAATGTTTTGTAACTGTTTTTAATGTGAGATGTGACACGATAATAAATTTGGAAACACTTACACAATGACCTTGTGTGCAAATAATAATGACGAATACAATTTGTTTAAATTAGCTTAGGAATCAATACTCAACTATGAACCATATCGCGCTGTACATAGAAAATGGATTTGAACACTTCATGTTCACGTGCAATCCATGCTGTATTGATGCGAATATTTTCTACAATTTGAGGGACAGCTTCTTCTAAACCCGGACAAGCGTGGTTTCGGAAAAAGGATTTAATTTCTCTAGCTTTGGCTTCAGTTGCGAAACCTTCACACATTCCCGTGACCAATTCTATAAGGAGGGCTCCGCTCTGAAATAACAGGGATGGAATGTGTGTAATTGCATCTTACTTGGTCGTCTTATTGTTGAAGGGAATGTGGTCTAACAGTAGTAATTTATAGTGTACATGATCATTATTACCTCGCAGCGTTCACTTAAATCTTGCCAATTAGCTTTAAAGAACTTCCAAGCTGTTTTTCGTCCATCTTTGGTTGCACAAGCGGAAAGAAGAATGCGGACAGTCTGTGCAGGTTCCATACCTTCAGAAATAGCAAATTCAAGCACTTGTTTCAGCAAATCTTCATCTTTGAAATAACCCAAAGCGTTGGCAATCCTCTGCTTTTCAAATTGATCTCCCTCCTCATAAAGCTGTTATGAAAACGAATCAAAGTGAGTAAATTGTTTGAAAGAACTAGAATTTGAGAGAGGTATAATAAAATGTCTAAAAATGTCACCCTTTGAATAGTTTCCCAAGTTTCATCGGTACCTTCAACCAAAGCACATCTATACAATGCAGTCCGAAGGTCAGTGGGAACAATTTCAGTACCGCTAGCATGATCCTCAAATAATTCTTTTGCTCTGTTAATGACATGTGAATCTTCTAAAACCGCCATACGAGACAAGATCAAGGTTCTCAATTGTAAAGTTTTTGCGGCTTAAAAAAACATGGGACCATTCATTAGTTTGAGCTGTTAACAAAATTCAAAACTTTTGATTAACAGGTAAAATTACAATCTTCTTCCGAATATTTCCATCCAAAGCGAGACACAAGTCGAGAAAGCATAGTTCTTGCATATGCACGGTATTTGTCCGCGAATTCCGTATACGATAGCAGTGCATTCAGCGATCCCGCAACGTTGTCGAGTGCCGTCCATACGAAGTAATCTTCTTCGTCACTAAAGGCCACCAAGATTGAAATCATCTAAATGATAGTAAATTTGAAAGCCATTACATTCAAGTAGATTACAAGTAGTACAGTGCATTCAAGTTGATTACGAGTATTAACTTCGTCGGTCGTCATCAAGCCAGCCATGACCATTGCAAAGAAATCACTTATGATACTAAGCCGGTCTGCTACAGAAAGTAACTTCTTTCTGATTGCTGGAACAAAGTGAACGATCATCTCCAGGGAGTAGTTTATTCTGTAGAATCCCACGAGGTTCGGGTTCATCTGAAAAATTGTAAAAGCATAATAGTCGTTAAAGCGTTTTTAATTTGCGTTATTATGACGAATAGATAACAAACAGTCCATACTTTGATCCAGTCGTGAGGCTCGACAGAAGGAATATTAAGATCTATTGTTCGTTCCGAAAACAATGGGGAGTCCACAAGCGTCCGCGGACAGCTTTTGGCCGAACACATTGTAATTGGAATCACCCAAAGTGGATCCTTGTCTATAGGCTTTTTCTTTTCCAATGTTGCAGCCTTGTACCTTTCCTGAGTCAGAGTGTAAACATATTCTTCTTTGAATTCAATATGAACAAGAGGAAAGCCAATTTGTTTAATCCAGCTCGGCATCATTGTAGTGACACTTTTCGCACTGACTTCTTCCAAAGCAGTCCACAAATCTCCAGGAGAAATGATTTCGTTACTATGCTGAAGTACTATTTGCCGAAGACCGTCTCGGAACTCATCCTGTCCTACGAATTCACGAAGCATGCGAAGAACGGAAGCACCTTTCAATAGAGATGCGGAATCCAGTATCGAATTCATGTTTGTAGGTTTAAGCACAGGGACTTCAATTGCATGACTACTGCTGAGACTATCCAATTTTTGAGCTTTTGTATATATTTCAGCTGCAAACCGATTCCAAATTTCATTGTCCGGGAACATGTCATCAACAGCAATGTACGCTAAAAGCATACTGCAACTTTCTTTGAGCCAAAAATTCGTCCACCATCCCGTGGAAACGAGATTTCCAAACCATTGTAATGCAACTCGTTGACATACAGCAAGGGCGACCTTTTCTTCTCTCGTGGAGTTGTCATTTACAGATTCTTCAATGAAAATTGACGTTTCTTTGAAAGTTACAATTCCCCAGTTTTCCACCCCATTCACTAAATTAGCAATAGTTACTAGTTACCACTTCAAGTTTACAATTGTAAAAGGTGGAAAGGTGTTGAGTTTCGTAATTTCGTATTTAGTTCTTCCAATTTAATTACATATTAAACAAATAACAAACCTTCAGAAAAGTCGCTAATTGCCACAAGATCCAATTTTGGAAGTGGAAAAGGAGTCTCAAAATATTCTTCAAAGAAATCCATAGCTTTAACTGCAGTTTCTAATGCAAATTGACCCAGCTCTGTTTTCCCTGGAGGAGCGTACAAGCGACAGCAAATTCCACTTGTAGATGATTCCTCTATGAACTCGAAATTACAGACGATGATTGCAATCAAATATGTACTGATGAGAGGAGTTGTCTGAAATGTGACCTGATTGACCTTTCCTGACGCTTTTGTTTTCTTCACAGGCTAAAGCAATACGATATGTTTTAGTCAGTATCAGTATTATTTGGCGAGCGGTCAATCAAGAATTCAACACATGACATTCATATGTCAATTGTTAAGTTTGTTTACTTGCCATATTAGAAAGAGGAACTTTGATCTTTGCAACGAAAAGGTTAAGGTCAAAGGTAGCTAGAAGGTCCGGTTCATCCCAGCAAGGGAAACAACGTCTTGCATGAGTCGGCTGGAACTGGGAAACAGCATTTGACACTTCTTTCCCCTTCGCATTCATGGTTTTTAAACGATATAAACCTCTCCATTTCTCGCTGATGTTTCCATTAAAATTGATTGTCAATTTCCCTTCACCCGCTTCCAAGGGTTTTTCAAATCGGAATGTTATTCGCTCATTCGTGGTGTCCTCCACTACTGTCGGAGTTTGCTCATCACCGTCATCTCCTTTCCAAGACGTGTTCCCAATCTCCAATTCCACGGAGTTAAGAGTCAACTTGGACGTGCTCTCCTGAATCTGACATTTTGAACAAACGGATAAAAGCATTTATCAACTGACTCGAATGTTGTTGTATTGGCGCTCTGAAATGCAAATTACTTGAACGGTTATGATGACGCGTCCTTCAAAAGTCCATCCATCGAATTTCGGTGTCAATGAAAGGTCATAATGACTTGGAATGGCATCGGTTGGTAGTCGAAGGTCTTTAGTATTAACCTTTTTTGATCGAGAAACGCAAGCACCCATTTTTCATATCCACTGTTATAATTTTCACATAAATCTATAACAGTAATTAATACAATTTTATATTTAATTTTCCTAATAATATGTCACCCGATCAATTTAAAATGAAAGAACAAGATCCTATGCGTGTTTGACTCCACCTGCAATAAAATGCCCTTTCCTTGTTGTCAAGCTATTTATTCATAAGGCAACCAGCATGTCATATATAGTTAGTAATACTAGTACCATGGACCACGGACCATGAATTTCGACTACCCATGATGGCTAATCACCAGCAATGACGATGACAATGACGTGACGTGACTACTGATCAATATACTAACTAATATTATAATACGTTAAGTCAAAACTCAAAAGCACATTACATAATGCTGCATTAGAACAAATACAATATAGAATAGAACATAGATTTTACAATTTACTGCTCCCAACTGTAAACCTACAAAATCTAGAAGGGACTAAAATGATTTGTTTTCTGCAAAATGAACAAACGGCAGCTTCTTCCGTGCTTCGCAAATTCGCAATCATTTCTTATGAATTTCATTTCAATACCATAAAGTAAACACTTTGTACTTGATTAAACCGTACAATCTCAAACAAAATGATCAACGCTTCATTTAAAATTAAAAGAATATCAGTACGTGATTTTATAAGAGCAAAGAGCATTAACTTTATTAATGTATCGCCTACATTGCCTACATTTATCATGAAGAATCGCGAATATGTATGTGACGTATAGTAGCCAGACGCCAGACAGACAGCAAAAAGGCCTCTTACGTGCTTTGAGCTTTGACTATGCTTTTAACACAATCTCCACTTTTATTATATAGCATTCGACTCGAAAAAAATGGAGAGAGAAGATCTCTCCTCACTTGTGAGATCTGATATTTGCAAAATTGTCTCATATACTCATCCTATCTGTCCTGTCCGTCTGTCATTTATACTCAACATTTGAAAAATTCTCCTTGTGAATATACATGCTCCATTAAAATTATTTGGGTTAACCGTTGAAGGACTTTACGTTTGCAATATGGAGAAAAGTAACATCTGCGGTGAACTGTGTCAGCTATGCTTGTTTCCTATTGAAATAACCAGCTGATTTATCATTCCAGACATTATTCCATGAGACATTTGCAGCACTTTTTAAAAACTACTATTATGTAAATGTAAATGAAGTGTTTGTGTTATTCGAGTTGGAGAAAATGTTCGGATTACAAGACTGGTGTTGTGGTTTTTGTTAATTTTTTGAAATCGGAAGAAAGAAAGCAAAATGTATTTCACATTTGGATGGCCTAAGGTGTTACGTGTTCCCGATGCTGGCCCACCGAGACCTGTGTCACAAATTGTTGCAAACCGGGACAAAATTATTTTTGCAGTTTTAACTCATTCGTCCTTGTCAGTATGGACTTCAAAGGTTTGAAACATTCATTAAATCAAAACACATTTAACGATTTTTGAAAGAACTCGTTGACCAAGTTGGAGAGATTATTTACGTAGTAATAAGACGACTAGACGATGTATTTGTATTATATTGATTAAATGACGACTTTTATTGTTTGAATAGCCATGTCTCCCGGTTGTTTCTCATCAAAGAAGTTCAACATCAGTGGAGAAATTGGGACACNAATTGGGACACAATTTGTGTTTAGTGTGGAAACCGGACTCTACGGCTATTGTTGTAATTGTATGTAGCTTTTAATTGACTCATATACAACTAAAACTTTTCCACTAAAAATTATAATAATTTGACATGAAATGATAACATTGCTTCATTCTTCAATAATTCTAGACGTCCAATGGCTACCTGCTTTTTTATGGATTAGGAGCCGGAAGTCGGAGTGTGTTCGAGCAGGTGGACCCTGAAAGTCACAAATTGCGACGTGAAAGTGATGAATTATTCCTCAAGGAACCACTTCCTGCGATCAATATTCAATTGGTAATGATTTTTAAGTTCAGGATAGTACGCTAAACGGTTAACAATTAATATTGTTGTTTTTGCGTGCTATAATGTGTGATTCAAAATTGCTATACTCAAATCGTGTTTACAGCTGCAAGAAGTTGCGGTACGAGGTCGTGTCATCGGCGGCGTCGCTCTCTTCAGAGATGAAATTATGGTGTCCACTGATGAGAATCATATACTGCGGTACCGATGGGATGGAACTCTTAATAATGATTTTGCCATTGATTTAAGACGGATTCCATTTTCACTTGATCAACAAGCATCCCGTGCCATTCCTATACAGGTTTGGTCAAATCATTCATACATTTTTAATTCATGCTCGTAATTATAATCGCATAGGGTACTTTGATTTTTATGCGTGGATTTGTTATTGGTTTAGGAGCCAAATGTTTATCCCGTGGACATTCATTACTCACCATTGATTGGAGGATTTTCGTTGGTTCTTTCTGATGGTCGAGCTGCTTTTCTTACGGCTACTACTAGTGTGTATGACCCAAATAGTGTACAAGGAATTTGGGCTCCGAACATTGATGATGCTACGTGTTCTAGTGTTAATCATAAGTATAGGTTACTGAGTTTTGGACGACGTTGTTCTGAAACCGCAGTATTTACTGTTGACGACCAGACTGGAGGTTTACAAAATTTATTTAGTCTGCGCTTGTCATCGAGAGATTTTCCTGGATCGCCTGGTGCTGTCAGAACTATGTCTTGGACTCCGGGTAAGTTCGTTAACTTTCCAGTGACGCAAGAGTATTAATCATTTAATCATGCAACTAATCGTTGTGTCTTGCGAATTTATTTCAGATGGATGTGCAATAGCAGTTGCGTGGGAGAAAGGTGGCTTTGCATTATGGAGTGTGTTTGGTTCTCTGTTAACTTGTTCCTGGTCGTGGACAGGAGACTTGTCCCCATTCTCACAGAAACTTATTCGGTCACTGGATTGGGCTGCAGAAGGTTATCAGTTATGGTTGGCAGTCGAAGCAAACGCAGCTGCAATAGCTGCTTCCAGTGAAAAGTTACATAATTATCATGCACAGCAAGCTCGTCTGAGGTTTCCAACATCACCTAGCAGCAGTGACTCTGGGATTCGTTCGGATGATATGAATGGAAATGGGGATTCTGCATCCAGCACAAACGGAAGCACACCTCCACGGTCGCGAACAAGCCTTTGTGAAATGTATTTATCTGCAGGTTTATTCGGTGTAATGTCATTTGTCAAAAGTGCTCTCACCGTAAATCCAGCAATGAGTCATATAGAACATCTATATCTTCAAGGAGAAGACAGACTCTTAATCAATTTTAGTGGAGAAAATTTATTATCAACAAAGAATTCCGCATTTGGTATGGGGAAATCTAAGACACACACCAGTGAAAATGTAACTCCTGTAGGAAACAATAAGAATTGGGTTGTAGTTACCATTCCAAATACCTATTTAGCCACCAACTGGCCAATAAGAGTAAGTATACTCACATAATTAAATCTTTTTTATATAAAGGGTAAAGGGATTTGGTTAATAATTTTCCCAAATACTTTTTGTAGTATACTGCAATGGATCCAGACGGATTACATATAGGAATTTCTGGCCGCTACGGTTTAGCTCATTACTCAATAAGTGAACGTAAATGGAAACTATTTGGAAATGAAGCTCAAGAACGGGATTTTGTAGTGGTCGGAGGCATGATGTGGTGGGAAAAGTACTTAGTGGTTGCGGTGTATGATATTGCTCAAGATAGAGATGAAATCCGCTTTTATTCCAGAGATTCGAAACTGGATAATCGCTCATGTTTTGTGAAACGCTTGCCTAGTCAAATTTTACTACTCAGTTTGGATAGGGATAAACTTTTAGTGTTCGCAGCAGACTCAACATTGGCAATATTTCAGTTAAAAACTGATTTGCAATCTCAAACTCTGGATCCGGCTGTATCTGATCCTTGTGATTGCCTTCAAACAATAGATATAAGCGCTTTGTGCGTCCATCCTGCCTGTGTCATTTCTGTTTACCTGACTACTTTAAAAACGTCTTTCACCAGTTCGTCCAATCAGCAACAATCCGTCGTTCTCAATGTGTCCGGCCGACTGATGATTCTTCATCACGAGTTTCTTGTGCAGGGTAATAATCAAGGAAGTGCTCCTCAGTATATTACTCCAACAGTCTTGGCTTCTTGCGTGGAAATGATTTGGTTGCCTCGAAGTTCTTCAAATTGTTCTTCTCCTCCTCCAACAACAAATGGCGATTCCAGTGAAAATCACCAGTCACCGAATTCACACGAAGAGCCTGATAATCATAACCCATACTTGAGTGAAGCTTTATGGTTATATTGCGGTCAAGATATGAGAGTTTGGTTACCGTTGAGAGAAAAGTCTCAAAGCTCTATTCATACGTTCATTTCCAATCGCATCATGTTGGGGTTTCCCGTTTCAATATATCCACTGAGTATGTTGATCTTGAATTAACAAATATCAACTATTTGAAACCACGTACATGAGATGGTGAATGAAATTTTTTAATGAATTTCTTGTGTATTGTAGCAATTCTCTTCGAGAAAGCAATAATTCTGGGAGCTGAAAACGATTCATTATCGTACACTTCAGGTTCCGGAAATTCACCCGATCCATACGGAGCACCAAATGCTCTCTTTCCATTCTGTACTCTACAGAGGACGGTAGGTTTGATGTTTGAAAAGTTTGAATTCGAGTCAATAAGTTTTCTTTAGAAATTAATGATGTTTAATTTTCTTTCGTTTGTAACAGAGCCAAGTTTACCTTCATCAAATATTACGTCAATTGATTCGTCGTAATTTGGGATATTACGCATGGGAAATTGCCAGAAGCTGTGCTAACTTGCCATATTTTTCACATTCTTTAGAATTGTTATTACATGAGGTAACTCAGTCGCCAGTCGCAAACAATAGTATGTAGTATTCTCAGTTCTTGGACTAATATTTTTGGGTGAATAGGTATTAGAGGAAGAAGCAACAAGCAAAGAACCCATTCCAGATGCTCTTCTTCCGTCCGTCATCGAATTCGTGAAAGAATTTCCTGTGTATTTACGCACCGTTGGACAATGTGCCCGAAAGACGGAGTTGGCTCTTTGGCCGCATTTGTTTAGCGTTGCTGGACGACCTCGGGAGCTGTTCGATGAGTGCCTTGAGAGTGGACAATTGGACATTGCAGCAACATACCTACTTGTCATTCAAAATTTAGAATCGCCCATAGTTTCTCGGAAGGTTGCGACACAACTAATGGATAGAGCATTGGAAGACCGAAATTGGGATTTGGTGAAGGACCTTGTTCGATTTTTGAAGGCAATTGGTTAGTACTTACTGAATACTAATATTACTGTTATGTCTTAGGCATAATGCTACGCAAATCACAGTTCGTAAATATGCAGGAACCATGATTTTTCTATTTATAGATCCTAGCGAAGTGGAAACTCCGAGATCTTCTGTTGTTAAATTTAATATGCAAACACCGCCACTGAGCCCATCAGAATACGACATTTCGATGGTTTTAGGAACTATGCAGGTACATATTATTGAATTATGTTTAGATAACAGACATTGATGAGTTGCCATTTACAGACGT
>JABASF010002754.1:0-13077 GCA_019776145.1 Harlomillsia oculata
TTATACTTTAATTATAATGTTTTGTTTTACTTTTACGTGTGCTACTGTAGCATAAAAATAAAAATTACGCATTTTGATTAACATAATTTTTAATGTCCACAGAAGCACCGTCCTTCAAATTGCATGCAATGATGATACGGAGGAGAATCACAACAATAGCCATCACACTGAAAACATTGTCATAAAATAAACATTTGAAAGTTAATCAATTTGTTTTAATGTTGATATATAACTGAATTCAAAACCGGTGGATTGCATGAGGTGCAAACTGTTGACCCGTCAAAGTAAACTGCGGTTTCCTCATTCACCTCAGTCGCTTCAGAATAGTCTTTCAAACGTTTCTTATTCATTTCCTTTTTTGTTGGAAGCATTTTGGAAGAATCAGCTTGCTCGTCCCCGGTTTCGTCACCCGCCTCGTATTGTTGGTCATCCATTTCTTCTTGGTAGCTGCAAGCTACGAACAGAAGTGCCAGAATGACCGGAAGAAACAATCTATCAAAATATATAATCACAAAATCAGATTCAATGTACATTTAAATTCAAAATAATCAGAACTCAATAACCATTTCGATAAAAATTACTAAAAAACTGTAAAAGAACTATAAGAAGTCACTTTTTCATGGTTAAATTGCCAATGCGGATCAAATTAATACCGTACGAGCTCTGTATCGCAAAAACGCTTTACTGAAGGTTTCAACGGTATTTATAATGTTTAATCAATCGACAAAAAATTATTGTTGGTTGAAAAAATTAAGGTATTTTTTTTGTTCTTCCTTTTGCGTGCAAATGGATTCTTTTCTTCCTCTGTTGTGTGTTATTATTATTATATTATTACTTTACTCTTTACTGTGTCAGTGTCATGTCGATGTCATATCATTTTAATTAGTCATTGGTCTAACTATTTGAATGCAATCAGCACAAAAGGTCAATGTCATAATATCAGTCTTCCTGTCACGCCTGTCAGCAATGTCATGGTCAGATGGTCATGATCAAAAGGCGAGTCAAAGCGCAAGCAGTGGTTGGAGAGCAGCAGACACGATAAATGTTGTAATTGTATCATTGTCTTCATTGTATGCAAAAAAGAAAATTAAACGTTACCAGAGTATATATTTTAGCAATGAAGTAATAAATTATAAGTTATCTATTCCATGATGTTTTGTGCATTTTGCTGTAATGTAATCATCGGGCATCTCGCTCGTATTTCATCCATTTTAAAGCCAAAAGCCTTTGTTCCTTTTGTCCTTTCTGTCTATTAAGTATGAATTATATGCTAATTTGAAAAGCTATCGAATATCCATCGAATATCGAAATTGAAACGTCTCTTTTACTGATGTTGTGAAAAGCTTAACTATATATTATCTTTGGAGTTAACTTCAAGTTTAGTTTGGGTTTGTGATTTTTTACTATGTACAGGATTGCAGGAGTCAGACGCGGCATGAGCATTAATAATTAGTTTTAATAAATAATTTACGAACTTCCAAGCTTACAACGTAATATGTCTATGTGCCACGTGCCACCTTCCTTTGGCTTCTAATGACGTAGTACGTTTTCGTCGAAAAGAATGACGGAAATGGTTTATTAAACTCGTGCTGAAAGCCACTACTACGTCTTACATTGTGTCGCTAAAAGTCGCAAATGTCGTCAATGAGATCTTCAACTGAATATTCATTCATGGCATGCATGGCGTGGCGATGCGCGATAGCATGCAAAATCGACACTACATATAAATGCGGTTTAACGGAAATATACTACAATTCATTTAGTTTCTGTACTAGTTTACTTTGATCTTTGTTTAAGCTTAGAAAGTTGCGAAGAGTTTTGGAAAATGGATAAAATAGGAGCGATCAATTTTGCTTGCATCTTTATCATATTCGCATATTTGCAGAATGCGAATTCTGTCGCAAACGTAGATTCCAATTCCTGTGAGCGTCCTTGTGGAAATCGTTGCTGTACAAATAACACGGAATGCGTTGTCATTCCTTTGTTTTGTCCCAATCGAAAAAACGGGACATCTTTGCTCTGTCCATTTGCACATTCGTGCAGGAAGAAAGGTAAGGACAAGACGTGTACATGACACAAGTTTAAAAGGTCAAAATAAATCAATAATTAGAAAAACCAGGTCAAGAATTTCAACATCTCAAGAAATGATCTTTTTCTCCAGGAAATTCATCTCACCCAACCCCAAATCCTGAACGATACCAACTATTCTCTCGCAGAGAAGATTGTCGTGTAAATGGTTGTCCTGATGACCTCGTCTGTGTCCCTCGCATTTTCCCGTCATGTCAAGGTGACATCATTTGTCCATCGTCTCCAGTTTACAGATGCGAACGGCGACATTTGCCATCCAACAATGTACATCCTGTTCCACCATACTTTTATTACAGGAATACCACTGGAATCACTTCCTTGAATGATACAATTGACACTACTGATTCAAATATTACTGTTTAATTATTATGTTTCAGAGAACGCTTTGTCATTTAATTATGATGACGTCATCAGTTATAAACGTACAATAAAAATTGTTGAATTCAAAATCACAATGGGTTGTTTGAGTATACGGTCGTTCATTGTTTCTTGCGTATTGTGAAATAAGCTTGGAAGTGCAAGCAAGTGGAAGCTCGGCTTTCAGTTTAAGGAGTTTCAGGCGATTTCCCACGCGAATTTGACTTCCCGACTCGGCTTCTACTGTTCTACTCCTAAAACCGAAATCCGATTTATCCGACTACTACTACTCTGGTGAACTTCCAAAATTCGTGAAAATCGACTTTTCTAATTGATTGTGTAGTTTATTAAATTATCGAGTAATAAAATACAAAGTTGATTAAAGTAATAGAGGTGAATACACTAGTCTTAAGGTATGGATTTCGATTTTTGTATCAGATTTGTTCTTGAATTTATTTAATGTATCGTGTTTTTTTCGTAAAATTTTGAAACAGGATGAATCGTATAATTGAAACGTGCTCAAGTTGCGAGCGAGATTTGGACATCGACTTGTACAGTCAAGGGATTTTGTACACTGAGCAAATATTTCGTCGCTACATTGACATCCCGCTCAATTTAATGTCAGATGTGACATTGGGAGATGCGGCTTCGGAAGTTTTTTCTGGACGGTTAAAATGGCAAAATGATCCGGGTGAAGAACCGAAGAAACTTTGCAGTTCCTGTGCTGTGTCCCTAATTAAGAGTTACCAGTATCGTCAAGAGTTTATACAAAATTGTCGTAATCGCGCTTGGCTTGAGATGATAAACGGTGATGGTGACGTCAAAGATCAGTACGACGACATTGATGTTGACGATATGGACGATCAAGTCGAACGGATTGAATTTATTACTGGTCCCACTGAGCAAGAAGAGAAAGACGAGGCATTGCAGTTGAAGTCTGAAGTCAATGATAATGGTATGAATAAATTAAACATTAAATGTAAATCATTATCGTAATTTGTTGTGATGCGTATTTTATTAATGATTGGTTGTATATTCTATGTTGTGTTTTAGATGGGATCATGTTGCAATATGCCGCGGGACAAATGTCTTCCCATTTTCTATTGGGCGCTACTGATGAAAGTGTCAATGAAACTACTGAAGAAAGTATTGACGAAAGTGTGGGCGTTACTCCAAATGATACTCTGTTGATGATGAGTCAAGAATCTGAAGGAGATTTAATGTCTGATCTCCAGCTCCCTGATTTGTCGGAACAATTTGTAGATTCTACCATGAACCGTACTTTAAGGAATAGAGGGGAGCTCAAGAAGAAATTGAATCCTAGACCAACTCCGTCGACATCGTCACCAAAATCAAAAGGTAGAATACGTAGACATTTCCGTTTCGAGACAAGAAAGAGACGGGATTTTACATGCGTAGTTTGTAAAAAAGGGTTTTTTAGGAGAGATCATTTGAATCGCCATTATAGGGAAGTTCATAAGTTGAGTTCATTGAATGTCATAGGTAACAATGCCAATGATCCCGGAACTAGACTCGCCAACGGTCAGGAACAGGATCAGGAACAGGATACTAAAGTCCCAAGTGATCATAACAGGCTGAAATCCTCGACCTCAACTAGAGCAGCTGATCCTCCAACAAAGAAGAAAGTTAAAAAATCTACCAGGAAGACATCAGATACTCTTAACAAATACATTAGGAAAAAGTATCCTTGCGACGATTGTGGGAAAGCATTACACTCTAAGTCACAATTACAGGCACATAGAGCATTGGTTCATTCCAAGGGACAGTGCCCTTATACTTGTCCCGCTTGCGGATCTGGACAAAGAGATCTGTGGCAATTTAGGCGACATTGGAATCGGACTCATTCTGCCACATTAGGTATGATTGGTGATGTAAATGTGAAAGCAGAAAAGAGCACGTAATGTAATCAAGTAATCACAGTATATAATCTAAGAATCTACATCTAAACCGTTTGGATCTTCTCGTCGTTAATTTAGGACGGACACAATTAGTTGTAGTTGTAGTTATTTGATTCGAGTATATGTAATTAGTGTTAACAGTGTTAAGGTGATATCATGTCTTCATGTCATATCAAAAAGTGTAGTCAAAAAATACAGCTGTCTTCTTAAATTGTATCTCATCGAGTACTTATTCAATGCGAATCTCTGGATGAATCACGGACGTTGATATTTGTACTTGCCATAAGCTAAGTTTACCTCTTAAGTTTTCGTTTTAGTGTAAATTTAATGAGAGTAGTGACTAGTGATCCAAATGTACATATTAGGCAACAGCAAAGCAACTACGACGTGCGAAGATGTTTACAAATTAATTTAATTTTATCTTGTTTATTAAATCGTCTTCTGCTACTCGACCGTTGTATTTGAATTTGATCTAGTTTTGTAATGAATTTAATGAAGTACTAATGAATACAAAATACAATCAAAGTTAACGTTAAAAAGAATGATGCAAAGTTGTGAATGCCATTTGTTCCATTGTCACCCGGGTTTTCAGTAGGGCTTTCACTTTCACCTCTTTGAATTTCCACAGTTATCAATTCACCATTGATTGCATTCTCCATGTACCGGACATGAATATGTTTGTCGTCAACTTGTGTCCAAGTACCAAATAACTTGGGTGTAATTCGAACAATGTGTCCATCAGGATAGTAAAATGCTTTATGAAATCGAATTTCAGTTGGGGCTGTAATTGTCTTGTTGACAGTCCAGGTGAGATAATAATGTGCTGTGTCCTCATTGAATCCCATGCTTTTGACAAACCCAGCAACGGCTGGTGCATAAGTTCTTGCATAATGTCTCGCAATTCCTTTATCTCTTGAGATAATGCTTCGATAGCCCCATCCCATCCAAGACTGCATGTATCTATCAGCATTATTCAACGTGTCCTTCAATTTGCGATCGATTTCTTCCGCGTTTTCTCCGGTTTCACCAGCCCACATGCGAAATTCAGTAAGGATCCCACCGGTTTGAAGTCTGTCTTGATCGGCGATTCTATTTTGGAAATGAGATTGTAACCCGAAGATTTGAGGAGGAGCGTAGTAATGATAACTCATGGCTGTTTTAGTCCCATCGTGCCCTGGGACTGATGTGTGACCGTCTCGTATGTCCCATGTTACACCTTCGAAAAACACTAGTGTCTCTGTATCCACGTTACGTATTTTGGCAGAGCAATTTTGCCAAACTGGCTCCAGGTTTCTGGCGTCTGCGACTCCGGGTATTAGCAGAGCTGGATTTGTCCAATGGTTTCCAGCCCATGGTTCTTTACATGTTCCAGAATTAGAAATCAACTCTCATTAAACCAACAAACTTGCAAACCAGCTCAACTCAGCTTTTGAAGAAATCATTATAATGATGATTATACCGTTCATTAAATCGTATCCGAGGACACTCGTATAATTTTTAAATTCCATTGCAATCTTCTGCCAATAATCTGAAAAAGCGTCCATGAGCCCGTCATGATTATCATACAATTTCTGGAATGCGTCCGCAGAAGCATACGTTAGGTAACTGAGGAACCAATCCGCTCCAATTTTCCAGCATTGTTCCCAAGGATCTGGAATTCCGTTTTCATCCGTAGTGAAAGGTTCGGGTAGCTGAGGCACTGGAAATCGTAAAGATTCGTTTGCGATCCAGTCTTTTTTCATGAACCACTTTTAAACAAAAGAATGGCAATGAGCTTCAAAAATTAATATCAATACTGTTATTTTAATTGCTCATTTAATTACATCTGGGACGCCATGATGACACATTTGCTTCGCTAACACGTCTTGATGAACGTCTACCAAAGTGTAAATTCCTCTCGAAGCCAACCGTTGAATGATGTTGTGTGTGACGCAAAAATAAGTGCAGTTGTATACATCTCGTTCCGGTTCGGCACCATTCCACATGACACCTACAAGCCAAGAAAAGATTCGGATTTAAGGCATTAGACATGATTCATGATGCAATTTGCATAATCAAAAGACTTCTTTGATGAGACCGTGTTTTACCTAATCGAACAACATTAATCCCAAGTCCTTCTATGTAATCCAAATCATCTTCACAAAGTGGCGTGTCAGTCATGTTGTGATTGCATACATCTGGTCCTCCTACAGCCGGGTGGAATGGGAAAGTTTTGCTCACAATGTTGGTTCCGTGAAACCAACGTGTTCTTCCGAAACCGTCTAGAAACTGATGTGTGGGATGATGAACTTGTTCTATCCTTGGAAGTGTATGAGTGAAATCTTCATGGTCACAAAAACACTCTGAAAACTTGTCCCCGGAAGTGACAGTACAAGTAATCACAATTATAGCTATAAACTGGAATACTTTTGAAAATGTGGCCATTTTCTCCGATTAATGACAGTAGTGTTGACAGGTGAGTTTGTAAGTTTGATGAATGCAGGACAGGAACGAGGACAATCATTTTATTACATTTATGGCACAATAAGTGATAATAATCGATTCGTAATCAATAGTTCCATTATCAAGCCATTGTACGGCATTTCATGCAATGTAAACGGCATTGGTTTGTATATCTGCTGATCTGTTCAATCTGCTGGTTTGCAACGTATTTGGTATTTCGAACCAGGAATTTCGAACAATGCAGCAGAATCCTACAAAAAATGCTATCGCTGGGAGAAATTCTATTTTTGCCAAACCATTAAACTGGATACTGGAGGAAGTTTGTGAGATGACTTTCCCGTATTGAACACCTCATTGCCGACCTACAAACATGAAAAGAAGGAAGGAGAAGATGCTGGGCGAGGAATACAATTTTACATGTTTTTGTACGTGTCTTTTTGCTTGTTTAGCTATAAAGACGGTTTTAAATGTTGTTGCTCTCTCAGGAAACATCTCGTCCTAAAATAATCCGTGGACGTCTCCCGTCCCGTCATCGTGTCACTCGGATCTTATCGGATGCTGCGAATTTTATTGCATTTCCTCTCTGTCTCTTCTCTCCTACAAATCTCATTTTCCCTAACCTTATTCTGTGTAGCAGTCTTTGAGTTTTCTGAGACTGACACGCTGCGTTCCTACTTTGCTCTTGTATCGAACTATTCCGAGAAATGCATGCGTAAAAGAGAAATTAGTGTGAAATTCATTAGTTCGGAACTTTCATTTTTGACTACTTCTTCCATCGTTTTATATATAATACGCAATGGGTCGAAAGCGGAATAAGAAAAATGGTACGGAATCAATTATTAAAGTTGACACAAGTGAAAATTCGGATGACATAACTCCGGAAAACGGATCAAACGTTAAGGGAGAGCATACAGAATGGGAAAATGAATGGTACTGCTTGGATGTTTCGCCAGTTTACGGCCGGTAAGAAAAATTTTGAATTATCTATTCAAAATCTTATAACTTTGTGTAAAGGTATGTATTTCACCAATTTCACTAACTATCAATTATCATATCATGTCTGTGTCATTTTGATTGATTTGATGCTCAATCTGTTTTAGATTTTTAAAGGCTAAGAAACCAATAGAAAAGGGCACATTGCTCTTCGTTGAAAAGTTCCTGGTGGCAGGACCCATGCGAATGTCACAGACGGTTTGTCTTGGGTGTCATTCGCCGTTTGAAGGGGATGTGACTAGGTCAGGTCAGGTTATCAATCTGTTTGCTTGGAATAACCGGATCATGATTCATTTGCTAAAGACAATTTGTCCTTTGTTTAGACTGGCTGTTCCATGTCCGCAATGCTCATGGCCACTGTGTTCAACAAAATGTGGCAAATCTCCGTTCCACCTGGAAGAATGCAATTTCTTTAAATCCAATCATATCAAGGCATGATCAAAGCTGATGACCCCATATGACCCTATACATATAAACTTGCAGTCTTAATTGTTTAATGGTTTCATTTCACCCCGTTTATTTTCCAGTACTGTAAACTTTGGTACAGTTTGGGTACATTCCTTAATTTCACTGACGAATACAAACGAACCCTAATTTTTGAAAACAATAATTGCACTGTCTTTATATATCATTAAATTGAATGCTAATCAACGTAAAACTATATTTTTAGCTGCCTGCCTTCCATTCATTTATGGGTTACTGTTACTGGGTTTGTTATCCTGCCTGATTTGCAATTTGCACGTGATTAAAATCTCACAAAACTTCGTTCCTTGTTGGCCCGGTTGACCCCTGAACTTTTCCTTCAATAGTAACGATTTGTTATCAATTATTATTTAATAAGTACCTTTATAAATATTAAATAACGAAGCGATTCATGCGATGACAATGACAAGGCGTTAGTGAAAAGTGTTAGTAGATTAAATGATAATCTAAAGAATGTAATAAAGCACGGATTAATATAATTTTAATATAAATGTTTTTGCAGGCACCGAAGTTGCCAACGCTAATGTCCACAGAATTCGGAGCTTTGGCAATTTTTCGAGGTTTATTGTTAAAGCTCACTAAACCGGAAGGATGGAAACAGTTGCTGACTTTAGAAGCACATAATGAAACGAGAAAATTGCTCCCATTGTGGCAAGAGAATCACATTAATGTCATTGAAGTTCTTCAAGATTGGGGATTAGCATCTGCATTCACAGACGAAGAAATACATACAGTTTGGAATGAAATCTTTTAATTTATAATAATAATTATCCATCAAATCATTTAAATCATTTAATAATTAATAATGTTCGTATGGGTAAATGGAGGTGTGTGGGATTTTGGAAGTGAACTCTTTCGAAATGGGAGAAACAAACTCGTTCCGTGGGATTTTCCCGAATGCTGCCATGATGGCTCATCATTGCATTCCGAATACTACCCGCTTTGAAAACACGGAACAAGGAATTATGGAAATTAGAGCTGCAATTGATATCAAAGCTGGGGATGCGCTCACGATTTGCTATGCTTTTAGTCTTGAGGTATGCGATTCGTTACCATTGCCATATTACACATTGATCATTAAAAGTGACCTTTTATGATTTATAATTATCGAAAAATTTTCCGAAGGACACAACCCGACGTCGTCAAATGCTAATGGACACGAAATTCTTCGAATGCGTATGTGAGAGATGTTTAGATCCAAAGGAGCTTGGGACGAATCTTGGGACATTGTCATGTGATTCCTGTGACATGGGTCAAATTGTAAATACCGGAGCGAAGGAAACGTCTCAGATTTGGGCTTGTGAAAATTGCAACTCCAGGTTAATTATTGGTTGATTAAAGTAAAATCCACACGATATACTCAACTTGAATTTATAACAATCGTACATTTAATTGCATGAAAATAGAATTTCGCTAGCGTCGCTGGAATCCATGCTGGACAAATGGCAATTTGCCTCCAATGAAGTCACAAATATAGAAAGCAGTGAGAAATTCTTGAGAAATTGTGTCAAACATTTTCATCCAACACATTTTATTCCATTTGCTGTCAAATTTAATCTCTGTCAGGTACAAGCCAGTACAATCTATCAGTACCTAACGAAAATCCAATCAAAACTAAACCGAAAACAAAGACTGCATTTTGAATTTTTTTGATTGAGTTTTATTGATTTGGTTTGATTATTATTTTTAGGCTTATGGACGTGAAGAAGTCAGTTTATTCGAACTGACCGGAAGTGATCTTGACCGAAAATTACAATTATGTAAAGAAGTGATGGACATTTTGGATGTGATAACTCCAGGATTGAATGTGACTAGGGGTTTAGTTTTATACGAACTACAAGCAGCTGAAACCATTTTACTTCGTCGACAACATCAACAACAAAGAAATCTGTCCAAAGCCATTGTGAAACGACGAGTACAAAATATTGTCAAAATTTTGAAAGAAGCTATCACAATTTTGGAGTACTCTCATCCGTCCACGTCGGAATATCAAATGTCACAAGCTGCTAAGAAGGAAACGTTGCGAGATCTTCAAATATGGCTTTCACAATTAAAATAAATGTCACGATTATATATTATTTTAAATTGTATTGATTAATGATTAATCTCGGGTCGTCATAATGGAAAGTTTTTATAGCCAAAGTGTTTCAAAATCCATTTGATCACAGTGAACGAAATTAAGGCTAAAATGGTAGTAAACAAAATAGCATACGCGGGCATAAGTTGCGACAAGTTAACTTTCTCAAAAGCCGATGATGACGTTTGTCGACATTCTCCAGCACTGGGAATCCACATTGATTGAAAACGGTGTAAACAACCCGATTGGTGTAATTTCAGTATTCTATTGTGGAAATTAAGATGTTATGAAATACTTCAAATTGTTTACGTTTCATCGAAAAATCTCTCATTACCCCGTGTTGATCTCCTTGTAATACGGAAAATTGTAATTCATAAAGAAGGTCCATTTGGTTTGAATTCCATATACGGAAATTGTACTCCAGGAGCAAGGAAGATGACCCAAATGATTCAAAATGGCAGTTACTCCCGTAACTTCATCCACGACATAAGCTCCTGCTTTTTGATCGATTTCGTCTACAGTTTTTGCGTAGGATTCGAAATCGAATCTCTCAATGGCAGATTTTAAAGCAAGTTGACCGATTGCTGGAATATTCTTTAAAGCGGAAATAATTAAATACAAAGATGAAGTGTTCTCCAGAAGAATTCTGTATTTCGAATCTATGAGTGATTCCAGTGATGTCACGCTGTAGGACGTCACAGTCAGCATGGAACAGAGCTGAGCACAAAACGCAGTGTAGATAACCATGAAACAAACCGTAATGACCCATTCCATAAGACGGATCCCAAAGATATCCGGGCAAAATGGAGTCGACTGGAGAACAGTGATTGATAAGAAATGATAGGAAAGGTTCCAACCGGAAACTGAGGAACTGAGCCAAAAGCATGCAATCATTCCAAGAAGTGTGCAAATCACAAACCCGAACCCGGAAATGCTCAACCATACTGACCAAGGGAAAGTGTTAAGGACCACGTTCCCCACTGCTTCTTCAAATTGGTGATCCAGAAATGCAACAATTTTGGATTTCCCAATTACAAAGGAAGGCCGAACTAATTTAGCTCTGGATTCAATTAAGTTGAAAGACGTGACAAAAATATCGATTTGTCTTACATTCACATTCGCAAAGCTATACGAATTTACGTCGTCCACTATGTCATATCTATACAAAACCACATAATGAACACCAGCCTTAATATTCCAATTAATCACAATTAAATCACATATTTACCTAAATGACAACATTTCAGCTAACGCCCAAAAAATTTCAACTGCGTAACCTCCAACGAATTCAAACGACCCTTTGGACCCGTTTCGAATACTGACATCAAATTCGTATTCATTATCAGTCTATTTTTTCAAAAAATATTTTAGAAAACAATGCAGTTGAATTTTTTGAAAAATTCAGTACTTAAAGGTAGTATAAAATGTAATGCATAAATTTTACTTTTGTGGCAATTCGAAGCACACGTTCGTCCATTTTCCATAAAATGCAGACTAGACATGTCGACATTTCGACACGTGAATAAAAATCGAGTCTCGAGTCTACTCACAATTAAATTATTCATACTTCATAGACTTCATTATGCCAATCTACAATCTTTTCAATGCAAAAAGTTTCATTGTCAACAGTTTTTGATCGACATTGATAATTGATTGCTTATATGTTGTTTGTTCCATAAAATCAATAAAGTCTTTTATTAGTTCCTCTTCGTTATCGTTATTCGTAATTTTACATCAACATGTTGAATTATGTAAGATTTTACTTATTGCGGTTCGCACATTTGTTCATCAAAAATAGACACGACAGACTTGTCGAATTGCGACCGCTGTCCCAAACCATTTTGAATAAACTGTTCAATTTCTGCGTTTGTTCTGTGACTTAATGAAGGACTGAAACTGTTGACACTCCAACCCAAATCTCCATTTGCATAACAATACACCAATATGAAGTATTTCTTTTCTTCGTCGTGCTTGATGACGTAGACGTTGACGTCGTTGTCTTCACCTGAAATTATGGGCATTCATTTAATAGGATTATCATTAATTTCAGCTTTTGCGTCGTCGTTATGTTCTCATGTTCCATTTTCTATTGTTTATTTAATTGAAAAAATTAATCGTAATTATTACGATGAGCAATGCCATCAGATTCCAAGTGATAATTGCACCAATTCCCGCTACAACTTGCTTTTGCATATGAGTTATCCTTAGTCGGATTGTTCATGTTTCCCATAAAAGTCCATCGGGTCAAACCCGACCCACCGTGTCCAGCACTGTCCAGTTGTACTCGTAGACACATCGGGTCACCTAACGTTCCCGGATTCGGGTCGGCCATTAAGAGATTTGCAAAATGTTGGTACGCGACAGTGTTTCCGATTACTTTAAACCATCCACCGCTTGGTTCATTATGCTTTGCCTTTTAGAATTTCAAAAAAGAAATCTAATTAAGATATTAAGAATTAAGAATTAAGATTTAAGATCACAAATTAGGAAAAGGATAAGGGTAATTATATTAGGCTATAGGATAAGGGTGTGATTTGGCCTAATTTGAGATGCGCATAAATGATGTTACAATTTAGTTAAATTATGATGCTATATATAATATTGTTGGTTTATTTCATAAAATAAGTCATATTTTGTTCTATGAGTTCAGTATTATATATTCTATGGCTCACTTTAAAAAACGCCATAAAAATGAACGGCCCTTTAACCATGGTTAAA
>JABASF010002755.1:0-13072 GCA_019776145.1 Harlomillsia oculata
AAGAGAACTTTGACTTGTGTACTGACGCTTTTTTTTATGTTTTATGTATCTGTCCAAGGTACACAGAAAAGGTAATATTTTTAATAATAGTATCATTAATAGTAAATTAGTAAAGTCATTTTGTTTGAGATTCTTTTTGTGATGATGCCATTTCCGTTTGATGCTGTCACCCAGCATAAAATAGTTTATTTGCTTTTTCATAGACTTCATCGTGCGTATAGTTCACAAACTTTACATTTTCCATTGGGTTACTTTCAAGCTTTACATTATGATAAGAGTTGAGTAATGTAAAGTTAACATAAACTCTTTATGTACATTAGTCTACTATTAAATAACGACGAGTTTTTGGCTAACCTTTTGTTGTTTGTCTTGTTACAAAATAAGCCCATGACTCATACACTTACAGACTTACACACACGATAGAAGCGTATTCATATTCAGTGCCAAAGACGCGATTTTATGCTAATTTTCATGAAGGGTATAGGGTATAGGGTATATTGCTTCCTTTATCATTATCATGTTCATGTTTTGGTGGCGTGTGCGTGCTTATGAAAACTCATTACTGGAAAAAGTCATTACGTCGTTTGTAATTTTCATTTTTTCGTTATTTACATTTTATGACACATTTTGACATTCGACATTCGACTAGTGTTGAAACTGGTGTTGTAGAGCATTTTGTACAGTACTTTGTTAACTTTTTTGACATTTTGAGATTTTGACATATATAGTTAGTGCTGCTGTATTATTGGTTGATTTCGCAGTGTTGACAACGTTTTAGCATACGATACATCAGGATTTTTGCATGACTGCATGCGGTTTGTAAATCAGAATCACTATAACAGAGTCTGACAGTTTGAGAGTATTATAAAAGCAGAGTTTTATTTACGTAAGTAGAACAGTAGGCACAATTTTATCATCGTATGCTTTGAGGAGGAAAAGATTTTTACTGCCATACTGTTGGATTGTGCTGTGGTTTAGTTTAGTTTAATAATTGCATGTACGTTCAAATATGGAAGTTTTTATGAGACATGAAAGGCTAACAAATGTTTCTTAAATGGGTTTCTTAAACTCCATGGGTTCGTTGGTTTACAATTACAACTACACTACTGGCAGGTTGTAAAAACGTCCTAGTGATAGATTGAAACGGAACGATTTATTTGGTGAATTGCATTTTCTTTCGTTCTTGTTCGAGATGTACAGGAGATACATGACGTCATGAGAAATACTGGTCTAGGACAAAGGCCATCATACTATTTGCGTAGCTACAATTTTTAGTGATTGTGAAACTGTCAAAATAGTTGTGGTATTAGTTAGGCTAAAACTGAAAAAGCTAATTAACTGTGTAATACTGATTTCTTTGTCTTTTTTGGATGCACAGGTTTACATGAGGAGGTGATGACCTAGCAAATGAAAAATTCGGAACATTTTTGACTTTACTTCCGTCTTTCAGCATCGTTCAACGGACGTTGGCTTCCTCCCGTTCCGTTTCGCTTCAATTTACCTTGCTTTAGAGAAATACTGGTCTAGGACAAAGGCCATAATATTTGCGTAGCTACAATTTTTAGTGATTGTGAAACTGTCAAAATAGTTGTGGTATTAGTTAGGCTAAAACTGAAAAAGCTAATTAACTGTAATACTGATTTCTTTGTCTTTTTTGGATGCACAGGTTTACATGAGGAGATGTTGACCTAGCAAATGAGAAATTCGGAACATTTTTGACTTTACTTCCGTCTTTCAGCATCGTTCAACGGACGTTGGCTTCCTCCCGTTCCGTTTCGCTTCAATTTACCTTGCTTTAGGCCTTTTATCAGTCAAATGTTGTCTTGTGAACATTCATTTCCAATATTGGATCAATGGTAGCTTGGTATAGTTGACAATCAAAAGTTGACAATCTTCAAAGGGACTGAATGTATGAACATTTGACGTTTTGCTTGCGTCACTGCCATACGAAAAGGCAGTGTTAAAGTATAATATTTGACTGATAAGAAAGAACCACACAGCAAGCACGCCAGACAGACACCAAGGAACATAGCTTTTGCGAGCGTTATGTTATTTATGGGGCATTGTGCACCGTGAAAAACCGATTAAAAATAAAAGTTGACTCAACCAGGAACAAGGAAAGCAGCTTTAGCCCACAAAACGGACAAATCACGACAATAGCACGTGACTAAAAAAAGGTGTATTGTGCTTGTCTTGTGNACTAAAAAAAGGTGTATTGTGCTTGTCTTGTGAGAATGAAACTGAAAAATTTGTTTTCGGGTTCTTCATCGTCAAACCATACAAGATTTTCTGAAGAGCCAAGAAGTCACAAAGATAAAGGGAAAAGAAATAGCCGAAAAGGTGCTCGAAGTCGTTTTTACCTTGAGGAAGACTCACATCCGTCAACTTGTGGAAGCTCATCAGGTAAGGCAAATGTCGTTTTATTATTATTTATAACTTGCAATGGTCAAGTAAAAGGAACCAAAGGAGCTTTGACCTCGCTTATTGCTTTACTATTAAGATTAATTTCCTGATAAAGCACAGTAAGTGCTGGAACATTTCCAGTTCCTACGTTTTCCACTTATAATCTAACATTCTGTTAGAATCCTGGAAATCTAGCAGTTAAAAAGTTGATCATTTCAGTAGTGCTTGCGTTGTTCATGCGACAAGAACTACGAACAGAATGGCTTTGCTTACTCAATATCCATTTCAAACCTATTTGATATGGTGTTTAAAGTATTTGAAAATCTTGTTTTTCCCCAAAGTCAAAGTCGGAAATCGGATTGTTTGGCTTCGGGAATCTCCTCCTCGCATTGAACACGGGTTGGTCCGCTGGGTTGGTGTCATTGAAAACGAAGAGATTGCAGGCATTGAATTTGTAAGGCAAACGTTTCCTTTTATTGTTGTTTACATGAATCGGTATGAATCACCAATCGATGATAATGAGGTTGCACAATCCAAACAAATCTTCCAGGATCACCAATTGGGCCTGGGTTCGGGGTGGTATAGGAACCACAGGTTGTTTCCATGCCGTGAGAATCATGGAGGATTAGTGGCAGTTGCAGGCTTGATGCTGGAAGAAGACTACAATTTCGAAAGCAACTCTTTTCAATCCAGTGATGAACCCAGGGCTGGAACTAGTGCTTCAGCCAGTAGTGTGAGCAGTGGAAGTGTGGACATTTCCATGAAAAATACTGATGATTCTTTAAGTTTAGGATTCAAAAACGCTAATAGTAATCGTGCAACTAATACAGTGGTTGCTCTTGAAGCTGATGCAAAGTACGAAGATTTGGATAAAATTGGACATCCTGATATTTTGGTGAGTTTGAATGCCGTTTCGAGTAGTTGATAAATTGGTAATCATAATCAATAATCATGTTTATAATCATATAATTCAGTTTGCGTCCAACTACACTAGCTAGTATAACCATAGCATAGCTTCACTTTTACGACGCTTTGAACTGCTCAAATTCTGAACTGTTCGTGAACAAACATTTTTTGCATAAAAATTGCATTATTTTTGCACAGCAGGCATCTCGAGTCACCCCTTTGCCGCCGTACTCGCGGAATTATTCAAACATTCAAACTGATGCAAAGTACGAAGATTTGGATAAAATTGGACATCCTGATATTTTGGTGAGTTTGAATGCCGTTTCGAGTAGTTGATAAATTGGTAATCATAATCATGTTTATAATCATATAATTCAGTTTGAACCGTCCAACTACACTAACTAGTAAAGCCATAGCATAGCTTCACTTTTACGACGCTTTGAACTGCTCAAATTCTGAACTGTTCGTGAACAAACATTTTTTGCATTAAAATTGCATTATTTTTGCACAGCAGGCATCTCGAGTCACCCCTTTGCCGCCGTACTCGCGGAATTATTCAAACATTCAAGACGTTGAGAGCGGTGACCTCATTCAGCTGACTGGTCCTCCGAGATTTTTTCAGGATCATTTTTCGGTGACACCTCTTCAGATCCCAACTGGAAGTGCCACGTACCGGGGGTCACCTGATTCTGGGTTTGTTACTCCACCTAATAACAGTCCAGATCAGGTCGACAAACTCGACACGACGCAATTAACAATGCCTTTTCCACTTGTGCACGAACCTCTCAAAGAAGAAGACGTTGAACGGATTAATGGTCAGTAATTTTGTTTACGATGTCATTAAGTTTTTTCATTGAATATTTATATAGTGCCTCAATTCATGTTTCAATTGTTCACTTTGTTGATTTTATGAGCAGGACGACAGAAAGGCATCCAGGGTCATAGGAATTCGTGTTATTTAGATGCAACATTATTCTCCATGTTTTCGTTTACCTCAGTGTTTGATTCGATTTTAATCAGAGACGTTAAGGATCCGTCCGAGTCCGAAGTTGGATTAGCTAAAGAAGTAACTGAAACGTTTTTCTTGCGTTTGTTAGTTTAATCGTGAAATGTAAAAATGTGATCAAGTAATATAATATATGAATTGCATCGTTTGATCTAGGTTCAACGAATTCTTCGTGAAGAGATTGTAACACCTCTTCGAAAGGAATTGTATTGTTCAGCAAATAATATTATGAAACTACGGGAAATTATGCAGCATTTAGATGATAAGTTAACAGCCGAGGAAATGGATCCCCAGGAATTCCTTGAGCTGCTATTCTCTAAAGTATGTTTTAATCCGTTCTATGATCGCATGGTTTGGTTGTTACTTACGTTCTTGATCATAATAATACGTTTTAATTGTGTTTTTAAAGGCACTTAACCTGAAGGAATTCATGTCGTTGTCTTCCGGTCATTCGGACTTTTTTCACCAAGTGCTTGCACATTCAAGAGATAACGATGCGTCTGAAAGAGAAGGACGCAGTCCCTTGCCCACCGTACAGGCCTTGTTTGAGAATAGTTTACTAATGCAGGATTTAAAGTTAAATTGTGTTCCTAAGCCTGCACTTATTTTACAAATGCCTCGTTCTGGAAATAAATACAAGATGTACGATGGTATTTTCCCTAACCTGACGATTGACATCACTGACCTAATACAAAATAGTAAGTTATGGTACTTCACGCCTATTGTACTATTACTATATACATAATTCCATAAATTACTTAATGTGAACATTTTTACTTTAGCACCTCGACAGTGCACCATTTGTGGGTCTCTTGCGACTTATGAGTGTTCGAAGTGCTATGGAGGTTTCAACAATGGTAAAGCTTATCATGACGAACAACGGGGCGGTGCTGAAGCAACGTCCTTTTGTGAAAGTTGTTTAAGGACATCACACCAGCATCGTGACAGAGTAGATCATAATTCATTTACGCAAATTAAATATGCATTTGATGCGCACCGTTATTTTCCGTCGCCGAATAATTCTATAAACGTGGCTTTCAATCGAAATCCTGGTATTCCTCCGTCCCAGCAGATGAAGAGAGCAATTCCAAGAGTAACGATGGATTTGTTTGCTATTATCTGTATTGAAACGAGTCATTTTGTGTCCTTTGTGAAATGTGGAACTGAAAGAACATCACCTTGGGTATTTTTTGATTCAATGGCTGATCGAATCGAAAATATGAATGGAACAGGGCAAAATATACCACAGGTTTGTTGTGCATACCTGCATGTTATTCCAGAATTCCATCCATATCCAAAATATCCATTTACCGTCCCAGAGGTACTTAACAACTCAACCCTCACATTCTTAATCTTACAGGTTAAACACCTTCCATCCATGGGACTCTGGTTGGACAAACTGGAAAGGGATCCACAAAGTATTAGAAAGCAAATGGACTCCTTCGGCCCGGATTTAAAACGACTTCTCTCCGATCCATACATTTGTCTGTATTACTCCCCAGAGTGTTCTATGTACGCTTAATACATAAGTGCAAGTTATTAATATTTAAAATTTAACCAAGCAAATAACTAAACTATACATGAACTTCATGCCACAAATACGTACCTTAACTCGTCATGCTATAAACTTCAATCGCCTTATAACGTTTGTTAGTCTTCTTGGGCCTTATAATAACCCTTTGAAAATTCACTAAACCAATGCAGTTTATAGATGTTTATGTGATTTTAAATGTACTACCAAATAAATTACTTCACGATTTTTGTCTCTCATAATGTTTAATATAATAAAAATAAAATATTAAACTAAAACTAATGTTCATGAAATGACATGAAAGAATATGCAACGTGTTAATACCGTTCGTGCTCTACCCTAAAAGAAATGACGTTGAATAAATGAAATAGCACAAACTCAAAATTTTTAATTTTCTATACGATTTATTATAATCAATTGGAACATTTGAGTTTTAGAAAAAGAAACCCAAGATTTTTCCTCCCAGGTGCTTCCGTCTCGCCTCCTCGTGGTCCATGATACCGCCGGAAGTTGTCAAAACCACATACCTGGGGAAAAAATCAAATTAAGTAACGTTAAATCAAAGAAATATATTAATAAACGGATCATGCGAATTCAACTACAAAGTCAGAATCCTTTTGGCAAATGATCACAAACAATCTCGGTAGTAAAAAATTATCCTCATTCTTTATTATAACCTGAAATGATGTACAAAACGCAATGTAAAAAACGTACCCAAACTGTCGAGATGGAAGAAGACTGTTCGTCCACTTCTCAATATCGCTAATGGGCACATCAAAACGTGGCGAAATTACTCCACACTTATTCAACCTTCCGGTCAGATTAACCACGATTTTGCCAGCTCTGTGATCATCTACAATTTCAAACTCTCCGATGTAACCTGAAAAAAACCAAAACCATCCAAAAGTTAAGACAAAGTACAACGACGATCGACAATATTGTTAGAATATAAAACAGCTTCAGAATCCTTTTGGCAAAAAAATCATGGTTTATCAAGCCTATCGTTTTATAATGTCATCATTTAACACGGTGTAAATTAAAATAAAGGGATTTAAAAACCAAACTCACCATGTTTCATCATTACGGTAAGAAATTTGACGATAACTTTTGAACACGGTCTAAGGAGGACTTGTCGCTTGCCACGCTTCTCAGCATTGTTAATGGACTTTAGCGCGTCCGCCAATGCGTTCATCAACACCATGATGACCTGTATGAACCCCAAATAGCAAATTAATCAAAAAGTGTCTATTTCCAGTCAAATCAAAAATTACACAAAAATGACGATTGCCAACAGAATCTTCCCACTATGTCCACTACAATAAGAAAGATTTAAGAGTCACAGCCGCTGAGCCATGTTCCCGTCAAAACCCGACAGGATCATTAAAATCTATACGAAATCGAAAGATAAAAGTCTGCACAACAAAATGTGACTATGTACCTCAAATTAAATTTTCGAATTGGATTCAAAATTTGGTTGAATTTCCAAAATTTCAAGACACAAAACACACCGCCTGGTCTCGGAAAGCAGCTCGGCATGGACTAAAGCAAAAGCCGTGCTCGAAAGTGGCTCGGCCAATCAGAAGCCGAGGCTCTCCAGCGCACCATTCGACTTCGCATTCACAATGCATTCTGGTTAATTCTATAAATAAAATGCTAAATAAAATGAAATGGCGTTAAAGTAGTTTTTAAAGTTCCTAATATTATTATTTACTCTCAAACTAACGATATCGGTTATCGGTTTATGAATTTCAGTGCAAAATGAAAGATCATATTTTTAATTGTTAATTGTTGGGGTCAAATTCATTGCATTCTTCTTCAGGCGCCAACTAAAGACAGCGTCTTTCCGAGTTGTTCCTTCATTTCAATAGAACTTCGAGCTGCTGTAGTTTTATTTCATGTGCCAACAGCCATCGCCATCGTGCAACATGCAACAAATGAAATGAATCACGAATACACAAAAACAAGAGGAACACACGAGTCCACATAAGTGTTCAACGTTCATCTTATGAGGTTGTCCTTGTGAATCAGTCAATTAACTGTTTAAGTTGTAAGAAACGTTAAAGACATAGACAATGCAAGCAATAATTCTGCTCAATAATATTGGCTCATTTTGGTTATTATTTAGGTGTAAAATGGGAGTTGTCTATGAATTTCGCCGTTCAATCATTTTCTAGTGCAGGTTTATAAATAACTATCAATTTTATTTCAATTCATTGCAGTACCAGAACCAGAGCTGTCAGCTGCGCGAGTGTGCGACTGCGACAATCAGCTTTGTGATTTTGTATTTCGCAATAATGGTCTTTTGTGTCTTTGTTTACGTCTGCGAAAAGTGTTTAGTTTCAGTGTTGTAGTTGTAAATTGTAATTGTAATGTAAGGATGCAGTAAGGATTTTAGATTCCATTTACTTGTTCCACTTCAGCTTTTCGTTGAAATGTATGAAGTAGGCAACTTACAAGTTACAACATACGTCAAATAAATACTGTCTTATTCTCTTATTTGTTGTTTGATACGGCGTGATTTGTTATTGTTACAGTCTACAGGCTTTGCAAGAGGTAACCTTGCTTAATTTCTTCAGTTTTCATTGTGATGTAAGTTCGAGAAAAGTAAATTACAATGTGATTTATAAATTATTGTTTTGTAGGCTCGCGTTGAATTTAATGATGGAGGGTCAAGATCAAAATCGACCACCGGGTCAAATAGGAGGAAGAGGAGGAGAGAATAGAGATCGAGGTGGTGGATTTCGTCCATTAGGGCGAAAAAGAAAATGTAAGTTAGTTATAGACAGTTATGTTACTACTTTTTATATTAAAAGTTAAAAGTATCATTATGTTTTGTAATATAATCTGATTGAAGTCACTTTACTTTTCCGACTATAAAGATGAAGGGGATGTGCCATTGCCAACCCAAGCAGTCAGGCAATTACCCTCTTCTCGATTGCAGGGATATTGTGTTGGACAAGGACTTGATGAGGCGTATTTTAATGCGAATAGGTGCCACGATAACGAGTTGAGATTGAGATTTAAAAGAATAGTCAGTTCTGAGGTCCGAAAAGATCCTACTTCTAGAGAATCTGCTTCTGCACCAGCTGTTGATCCTATTTCACCTGTTACAGGTGTTACATCAGAATCTCATCATGAATCTCAAAGTCTTGAGACAGGTGCGCGTTTTATTGGATGCTGAAATGATTGAAATTAACTTACTCTCTTTTCAGATTGATATTTATATATTAATTAATATGCTGGTATTTGCTTCGTATTCGGTTTCAGATGCAAACACCGTACAAAGTCAATTTCCATTGCCTTTAGTGCCACCAAAACCAAAGGAGAAGGAATTCAAATCAGATCTCATCCTGAGAGAACATTGTAACATTATGGACACTCTTTGGAGGGAAGTACTGAGTTCCTTCAATTTTCAGGAACCCCAGAAACACAGTGTCGATGTCGTTTTTGTGTGCGCAGATGGTGATATATATTGTCATCGTTCCATCATCACGGCATATTCTCCTGTGTTGTCTACAGTTTGTGAGGTCGTCGCAAATGCTGTAAGTGTAGTAATATTGTAAAATATACCATTGTTCAGTCATGTTGATTTGTGGGATTTTTGTAATTTCATTCACACTTTAACCTTTAGACGTGCTGTTGCACAGAAAAATGCCGAATAAATGTGCCTGACCATAGTCTTCGAACTGTTCAACTTGGACTTCAACTGATTTACACGGGAAAATTAATTGGCAACCCTGAAGAGTTGAAGAAACTTAATGACCTACGCGAAGAGTGGGGTATTATTCCAGAAAAAGGAATCCACCGTGCGCCTGCTTCTGAAGAAGAATTGAACAGCTTTTCAAATGTGTTTAGAACATTTCACAAAAATATTGAGGGTGAAGCTGGTCGTCCTTCTAGCAGTTATAGCAATTGCATTACACCGGAATGCAACGATTTGTTGAATCAAGTTGACGAAATTGGAATAGGTGATCATTTGCTTTCAATCTCCAGTTCTCCATTAGTCGTGTTGAACGAAGTCGAAGTTTCTAGTATAATGAACTCTACACTGGCTTTGAATGAGGAGTTACCAAAGAATCTGTCACGATCAAGCAGCTTATCTTCGGTCTCCGTCTCGGTCATTGATTTAACAAGTCCAATGGATGAAGACGACGTTGATGCAAACAGCGACACTAGCTGTAGTGCTAGTAATTATAGCACTGACGAGGAATCTGTTGATGACGTTGAAGAGCATGAAGACAACCATTCAGCGATTGCGAATCAAGATCCTAATGAAAAAGAAAATGATGATCCAACAATTTTGGAAAGCATTAGTTCAGTAAACTGTCCAATTTGTGAGCAGGTGTTCCCTTCAGAACAAGGTTAGATGTTAGACGATTGTTTATGTATATTGTGTAAATTATTATTCCATTAATCATCAGTTTAAATTTCTTTGTTAATATTTATTGAATGGTTGACTTTTCAGATTCTATCGACCATTTTCTGTGTACACCGTGTGGACAGAAAGAGAACTTTAAAGAAAACATTGATGTCCCAAATCTACTATGTAAAACATGCAATAAAGTTACAGACAGATGGAACAGTTTTTACGGGTTGGTGAAGCATGTGAAAAAGTGTATTAACAGGAAAAAGTTGAGAAAGTTGAAGCAAGATTATGACAGACAAAAGAATCGCTCAGAAACGTTAGAAACTAATGAAGCTCAAGTTCAACCTCCTGAAGGAGAACATAGAGAAAGTGAATCACAACTGCATGTAGTGACACAGCAATCGCAAACGGTTAATTTTTGGAATGAACAAGAGCAGAGAACGCGTTGTGACGAGCCGATTCCAGACAATGAGGTATTGGGTAAACTTGCAAAATGTTGTGTGCGACTCATCAAGTTGACGGACAAAGAGATATTGAAGAGCACTTCAGGCAGAGGTTTCCGCAGCTTGCGTCCTGGACCGTCAGTTTCGAATCCCGCAAGTACAATAAATGAAGACGAGACTACAGTTATTCCGGGACGGGGACCGAAACCCGCAAGTACAATAAATGAAAGACGAGACTACAGTTATTCCGGGACGGGGACCGAAACCCGCAAGTACAATAAATGAAAACGAGACTACAGTAATTACGGGACGGGGACCGAAGTCAGATTGTGCTATCCTTCATAGTCTTCGTACCAATGCTGTACCTGTATCTCAGAAGCAAACAGACGATGCTATTGCATCCATAGAAGCCGAGCTACTTCGTATGCATGGTCCGTATGAAACTGGAACTATAGATCTTGAACATATTATTGAAAATCCGATACCCCGTGAAACCGAGCCTCCAGCTTCAAGTATCGATGATCAGATTTCAGAAGAACCATACAATGTTCCAAACGTTGAACAGCAGTTCATAGTTAATGAGCCAAATGTTGAACAGCAATTACGATCTCAATATAAACCAAACAGTGAACCACAGTCATTATGTAAACCGCCGAACATTGAACAGCATCCACCATCTGATGTGCTGAACATTGAGCAACATCCACCATCCGATGAGCTGAACGTTGAAAAACATCCACCATCCGATATGCTGAACATTGAACAAGATCGACCATCTGATGTGCTGAACATTGAACAACATCCGCCATCTAATCCACAGCAGTCACAGTCTCCTTCCAGTTTACAACTAAGAGCAAAAAAATTAGCACATAAGTTTAATAAGGAACGAGTAAGCAAGACTAACAAGACTTCGAATGATACTTCAAAACAATCTGATTCGAGTACCACGACCCAAGAGAAATATGAACGCAAGGATGCGAAACTTGTCGAAAAGGATAAGAGCACTCCGAAAAGTCTTTCAAAGCATACCACAGTTTACGGTGGTGTTAGTATGGGTGGTAAAATATTTAATATTACTGAACCAAGAATGGTAAGTCGTGATTCATCAATCAAATCTTCTGATGTACCGGAGAAACGTCGGGGTTCCGGTATTTCTTCTTCACTTTCTGCTGCCGTTTTGCACACAGCAGAACCTACTCAATCCCAAGATGAAGCTGAACCAAATGCGGTACCTCAACCTCAGCGAACAATTCCACAAGGAAATGGCACTCCCGCTGAATTACGCTGTGGTGGACAATCGTTCAGTGCAGTCGCACCCGATGTTGAATCATCCAGTGTAACTATGTCTTCTGTGTTCGAATCCTCTATTGTATCGGAACGGAACAATGTAACAATGTCTTCTGTATTTGAATCGTCAGCAGTGTCAGAACCAAAGAATGCAACAGTGTTAGCTTTTCTTGAATCTTCTCTCGCCGTATCTTCGACCGTCCAATCCTCTTCAGCTCCAATCAATACCTTGTCGATAAAACAGAATTTGGCAAAATATTCTGTACATGCCAACACTTCGCCGGGTAGTTCATCAAATCAAACAAAAAGTAACGTGCATGTAAGACCTGATATGCCAGCACCAAGGGCTCTACAAAATCTGATTGTTCCTCCTGTCAATCCAAGTCAACTTTCATCGAAATCATCAATTAAAACAGGACAGGATCAACGAATACCAACCACAGAAAAGCGGCCTCAGTCATCCTCTGAAACTAAACAATTTCTCCGCGACAGGGTTATGAGTGCAAAACAAAGGGCGGGAACCGGACAGCATATTCCGCTTGGAAATAACAATCCGATTCCAGTGGTTGTTCCACGACATATTCCACAAACTCTAAATACGCAACGTAACATTCTCCCGCCTCCACCACCGTTGACCGCAAGACCGTATTCGTCATCTTTCTACAATGAAAGTGGTGGTCGTGCGGTACGACCTACGACGGTGGCCCCAAATGTTCGTAATGGAGCACAATACTATCGACCACATCAACATCAACCTACGCCGCCACGTCCGCCGCCGCATAGCATGTCGAACACAGGTTCGCACATCCCCCCGGGTAACCCCTTGTTGTGCCAACGCTGTTGGTTGACGTTCAATACAGTTTTGGATTACGACAGGCATGTTTGCACAAGTTGCGATATTAATAATTGCTAAGTAAACTGAATAATATTATTATTATTACTCGCAACGCTCAAATTCAAGATTTTATATTCGTGTTATTGAGAATTTTATATCATATTTAATGAACTTTTGGACAGATTATCAACTGTACTTGTAGTATAATATTGATAAATTTATTTAATGTTTTACATGTACAAATAAACTGAGAAGTCAATTCATAATATTGTATTTTGATTCCTGCTCACATCAT
>JABASF010002756.1:0-13068 GCA_019776145.1 Harlomillsia oculata
ATTGTGTAAGTAATAACACTAGTACCACATTACCACACATCTGGAGATTGGAACGGACGGTTGGAACTGCCACTTTTTTTTGCAAAAAAGGCACATTTCCTTTTGTGTTGTGGGCCACGGCCAAAGCAAGTGCCTTTGTGTAATTCTGTGTGTCTTCTCCCGGCGTCCGTTTTCTTGGGAACTTATACTATACTCCCTGCTACTACTTTTGCAGTTTTTTTTACAACAACAGTCTTCTTGCGTCTTCTTCAATTTGGTAATTTAATTTTGACACTTTTGACAAACTTCGCATTCAAACGTTCGTCATCATGAATGTTTTTTGTAAGGCACACGCATGCAAATTGGAAGAATGACCATTTGAATTGTTGTTACTTAAAAGTTGAGTTGAGACTAGAGACATTTGAAATTCTCTTCATGATTCCAATTGTGAGTGCCCTGTTCCTTTTTTGTCATTCTTTTTATGCTCAAGTCATTACAATCATTTTACCTCGTTGCATTCATCATTTTGAAATGGCAAGGACAGTTTTATCAAGACATTAATAGCGTTTTGACTAACGGATGCTCTACACTTTTTTCATGGTCGTTTAGACATTGTAAGTTTGTCAAAGTTGACACTGTCATTGGACAGAAGGTAGTTTTGGCTCTTCTCCTATATGGAATCATTTCCTAATTTAGAAGTTTAGTATGTAAGAGATACCAAGATGTTTTTAAGTTATATGAGCTCCATGTGGTCCTTACCGCTTGCTTGCTAGAATGCAGAAACGAGGATGCAACCATATTTGTACTTTGCAAAAAAGTGCTATAAAGCAATTCACCGTTTGTTGTTACCTCAACGGAAAGTGCCAACCGCATTATCCTTTTTGATGTGTTGAAAGTAAGCCGTAAAGATGAGATGAAGAGGATTTTGGTTGCAATAATGTATCATTTATAAGATTCTTGTTGAAGATGTAAAGAGTTTTTAATCCTCTTTTGGAGACTATCCATTTAGTAGTATTTGCTTTTCCCATTCTTCATAATGGGAATATCGTCATTCGTTTATGACATTTGGAATGGGTATTGGTTTCAAGGCTAAGGCTGTGACTTTGAATATTACGACTGTTCCTGCCATATGGTCACAAAGGCATTACGTTAATATTTATATCGTATCAAGCAATCAACCAAGTTTCTTTTGTCATTATCACTAATGCGGAATCAATGTTAATTTCATTTCATGCACACAAAAGCACAAACCGTATGCGAATGTGAGGAATTAAGCAGAGCTATAATTTACCGTGACTTCAACCTTTTTATTTGAACACCCACTTGAGACTTGAAAACGAGAAGATTTACCATGAATTCTTGCATTCTTCCCCCGTGACATCATGTGCTCTTGTACTTATTTCGGATTTTATGACAACATGACTTTGATTTTGATAGCGTCATCGTCTTTTGTTACACTTCCTGTCGTGGGTTTGAATGTCAACTGATGACAACGCTGTTTGCGTCGTGATGTGACCAATTCCAATTGACTCCCTGAACTATAAACTATTCTTTTTATTATTAGAGTCATAACGTCATAAGTCATAACCATGAGACATTAAACTTCTGAGCCACGGTAAACTTGAAAAGTTTTGAGAAACATAAAGTTTAAAGTTTTCAACCTGTAATTTTCGCATTTGACATTTGCAGAAAAAGAATTTCGTGCAAAAATTCATGGTCTGTAAACTTTTTCATGACTCATGTCCGCAAAAGGGAAGAAACACACACACTGGCACTGGCATTTTGAAGCTATTAATGTCCTTATGACTCTTCCAAGCGTTAAGTGCGTCATTTTGCCAAAATAACCAAAGTTAAAAGAGCGCTAGGGAACTAATAATCATGAGCAGTTTGGAGTGTGATGTGAACAGTTCAGAATTCTTCGCCCTCAAGTCGAATCGTCGTTCGCCGTCGTCTTCCCTTGATCACTCTACAATTCAGTGCTTGAGCGAATTTGTCTGTCGACGATTCTACTAAAACCACAGAAATATATATATTATATATCAAAAAGGAACTATGTGTCTGTCTATTAGTCTGTGACCATCGGAAACTTGACAATCTATTTTCGCCATCGGAAAGTTTATCGTTTTTTATTACCTTGTTCAATTTTTTTCTTGTGAGTTTTTCTTTCTTCTTTCTATATCATTTCCTTCAGGTTGGTCAAGGCGTGTCGTCACCGCCTTAAAGGTATACGAGTATTAAATTCTCTAACTCTCATTCTCAAATTGGTGTGGTTTTGAGTGAAAACATTGGCACACAGCCCAAAAAAATGTACCCATTGCCCATTATTATTATGACCACTACTTCTACTAGTACATATGTCTACTGTAGACTATAGACTCATCTTCTCTTTAAAAGGTAAAAAGGCATAAGTATGAAGTTCCACCACGCTCATCTCAGGTTTCTCTAACAAAAACGATAATGATAATTACTGAATGAGTATTTGGGTCTGTGCAACTAGCTATAAAAATCTTCACTGTGACCATAACATCGTACCACGTGACCAAATGTACACACACCATCATTCTCTTTAGTCGTTAATTTTTCAATCCAACTAGACTACACAATGATTATAACTAACACTGGTATTGTGGTATTGCTTTATTCACCACGGTATTGTTGTGTTGTTGGACTATTGTTTTAAAAAAGATGGATTCACGCTGAGTCATCCTGTCACAGGATTTTCTTGTCAAATCTGTCATGGTCCAGCCCTTTTGGAAAAAAGCTCGTGTTTAATATTACAAAAGTTTTGAAAATGATTTTTGCAGTTGCATGTGCAAAATATATGAATCTCATTACTTTTTTTATGAATCACGACGCGACTGAAACCATTTTGAAACACAATAGGTGTGCATAGCAGTCTTTTCTTAGAACTGCAAATGCAGTTAAGTTTCGCAGTTAATGTGGGATTTTGCATGATTTTTATTGGTTAATTGCGAAAACTCAAGCCGCAACGATTCAAGTGAATTAGTCGTAAAACGGAAAAGGTGAAATAATATCATGCTAAAGAAATTGCATTGAAATTTAGGTTACATAGATAAGAAAACAGCACTTAATCCCCGATTTATAATACAGACAGATTTAGGTGATTGACTACAAAAAACTGGGAATCCTTATTGTTCAATTGTTTATAATGTGTGTCACACAATCGAATGGTGACCAAGAAGAAAACACTCGTTGCCGTGTTTTAAGAACGTTCTTTAGCTTTAGGACGTTTGATCCACATCCACATTCAGATTACTTACATGCAATAGTACGCTGAATAGTTGAATTAAATTGAATGCAAACTGCATTTCAAATTCTAATCAACTTGTGTAAAAGAATCAATGTATAGGAATAGGATTTTAAAGAAAGGTACACCTGTGAATTGTTCAGAAACCAAGATGGGTTATGGGGTTCGTTTGGAATTCATTGAGAATTCCATTTTGACTGACGTCTGAATTCATGCAGTGTGAAGCCGTATTAAGGAGCAATTTTGCGCCTTGAACACAGTTGTGTGGTTAGAAAGAAAGAATTGCATTAGATTAGTGCATTAGCGAAGCTTGTTAGATAAAGATGGTGGCAATGGCAAGCTGAAGAAGAAGACAAGAGAGCGGCTTGTGATGTTATTTCCTCTTGAGTGTGAAAAAGTGGCTCGTTTGCTTCTTTGGTTTCTATATAGAGATATACAGTGTGAATGAGAATCGTAGCAGTATTACACGTTGTTGCAAATAAATGCAGCTCCGAAGACTGAGTAACTGTTTCAGAGAGGAAGGGAATGTTGAATTTATCAACTGTTCATACTTCATGGACAGATGCAGAACAATGAGCCGCACCGAGACGTACTCACCGACCGAGTTCAATGTACACACAACAACAGGGAGCTTTTTGAAGGATTTCCATCGTCTCTAATTGCCACAAGAGATGCGAACGCGAGTGAGAAGAATTCTTTTTCTTCTGCTTCTTCTCTTTTTACGGATCGTTATTGTTTTATCGGCTCAATAATTCTTAGACCCGTTTTGTCTTATGTGTCCCGAGCATTGAGCATCTTCCCTTTCTCATCATGTCCACGTCTTGAGGCTCACGAGCCGTATACAATTCTTGGAATTTAGGACGATGCCGGTGTAATCAAACCGAAAGGACAAACAAGTGCGGTTGCTCATGCTCTACTACATCCTGTATATAGTATATGCCTACACGGGTGCAAACTACATCAGACCAAGTTCTCCTTTCTCAATAATCTCAATTGAACTTGTCCTTTTGCGTTTTCAATTGCATTCGGGGATGCATTGTCAATGTTGTGAACCTCACGAAAAAACGCATGGATGGATGAGACTTGTCGCCTGTCGCACTAACGCGTACTATTCAACTCACACTCCAACATAACAAAAAATGCTTGCAGTCTCTGTGTCTGTGTGATCTGTCTGCACTCTTTAGTATCATACAATTGCGAGTGTACATACATACATGCATTCTTTTCGGTGGTAATGTACTCGAATTCCAACCCTGTCCGCTTTAAATTATCAACAAGCTCGCCAAAAAAGCCCAATTGGACCGGCAACAAGACGAGTTTCGCGTTTCCTACCATTTTAATTTCGTTAATGCATGAAATGTCATGCAAACATGTTGCATCATTCCCTCCAAGCTATACAATGAAACATGTTACGATCACATCTCAATAGTAAATTAGATAGAGGGGCTCATATAATGTTTGTCTACACATCCATGTTCACAGGGTACAAATACAAACCCCGTTGTTCGCTTGCCTAAGTGGTATAAATATTATATAGTAGAATTGTATACAACAAAAAGTGCTATGTTTTTTTATAGATTAAAAAGGTCAAACGTAAGGCAGGTTTTTACCGAATATGAAGCCCCGTTAAGCCCCGAAAAGTATCTTTTTCGCTAATAATTTACATGAGCTCTGCTGCTTAAGTTCTATGCATTCACATTAGTTGACGGTGGTAGACAGACCTGAAATGAATGGTGTATCTGATGAAAGGATCCTGTTTATATGTTTGTTTGAATTTGAAAGCATAAACACGCTGTCTGCTTCATTGAAGTTATTGCACTGCAATGAAAATGCATGTTTGCATACTTTGTCTGTACATTTTTGCATGTGATGATAATTATTTTTGTCATTTTTTCCATATTGCATTATGAAACAGTATCTTTACCTTAGGTATTATTGCTAGTAAAACGAAATGAAACATTGCTCTTCATGTTAGTAGTTCGTTAGGAATTCTCCAGAAAAAAGAGTTTTTGACCCGTAAAACACCAGTCATGTGCCAGGTTTGGGTAAAGAAGTCTCGGTGTATTTTTACCGGCAATGAGAGATTCTTTGACTCTTTTTTTCTTCATCTTTATCGCTCACTACTAGTTTTCGACTGTATCTGCGTGAGTGAGTGAAAAGTTACTTCTCGTGGCTGTTGACGACATGTTCGTTTGGCAAGGTGCCTGAAATAATCTCACCCACCGTAGCATTTTTGGTTTTTCTCTTCCAGTTATATTTACCCATGAAGGTATACAATTTTTGCTCATGTCGCTTCATCCAATCCTGCAAAAACACAGAGTTTTTCAAACCAACTCTTCTCTGGCCTGTTTGAACGTGTAATATTTACCACAGTAGATCTGTCGTTAATGAGGTCATTATGTATGGCTCTTTCTGTTTCCTGTTTTTCCTTTTCGATGAGTTGATTGCATTCATTATTCTTCCTAAAAGCTTTCATGTTCCAGCATCAATGACGGTTCTCCATCTCCATTTCCTATGGCTCAGGATGAGATAAAAAACCACAATATATAGTTGTATCGCTGAAATTCTATGCTATAAAACCACTATAAACCTATGGCGAATTTGCCTAATTGAATTGTCTCATCAGTGTTCAACAACTAAACAATGCAGACTAAAAGCTTCCGCACTTTGTTGTACCTTGTACGTTGTTCAGTATTAAATGACTGAATAAAAATAATATACCGAAAACCTGTGAAAGCAAGNCAATGCAGACTAAAAGCTTCCGCACTTTGTTGTACCTTGTACGTTGTTCAGTATTAAATGACTGAATAAAAATAATATACCGAAAACCTGTGAAAGCAAGCAGTTTTACCATCTATAATATAATCAAATCAGGTCAGGTTCATACAAGTTCTGATTTAATTTCAATTGACATTTTAATAACCCAGCAGGTAGAAATGTTTTTGAGACGATTCGGCATCTATTAAATATAATATACGAGTTAGCTGAAGGCTGTAAACCCTACAATTAATCATGTACTTCACAATGTATCTATGAAACTGATGGCAATCATGCAAAAATTGATGCCGTGTAAATGTCTAGAGTCGAGACAGTGAACCATTAATCATTTATACGATGATATGATGTTTGATGCGTGTTTTTCTCATAGGATTCATGGGATTGATGTGTATCTGTCTTGTTGATGTTGGCAGGTTTTTTGAATCAAGAATATAAGGAGCAAAAGTCAAGTAATTTTTTCGCTACCCGGAAGAGCTCATCCTGACCATTTGGCACGTCATATGAATTAAAGGAGAAAAAGGATGTCTCAGGTATCGAAGAGTTCATCAGTGTCGTCGACGACGTCCGCGTCCAAAACAGTGAGTGACGACTTTAGGAATGGAAATGATGGGGACAGTCCGTCTTCGGACTCGTCACCCAGCTCCGTGATCATTAACCATGATTATCATGCCATGAAAACAACTAACGGTCTTGATCAGACTAATAATTGTGAGCTCATTAATCCACCCACAAGTTTCACACAGCTCATAGAGAGCGAGAAACTTCTGCTGCTCAACTTGGGCGGTCCTCCCTACTCCCCCGTCAACAATGACAATGACGAAGAGCGGAGTGACATGACTCCGAGTGAAGAATTAGATGAAGAGTTGATGGAAGGACCGCTAGACTTGCATCTTGACGATGACAAGGATGTAAATGGAGTTCTGTCACCACAACCTCAACCTGACCTTCTCATTGATCTTGTGGAGGACACAGGACAGGATTTCGGATCGGGTCAATTCAATTCCATAGCGCCGGCTCCCATGCCCCGACGACGCAGTCTCATGCCCGAAGATGATGATTCCCTTGACTCATTGCATGTATGCTTTATGTGTTTAGTTTTTTTTACTAATTCTACAACGTTATATGAAGTTGTCAGCACTAAAACAATCCCGCTAAAGTGGAATTTGCATTTTTTGTCATTGTCGTACGCCCACCCTTTATTGTTGTCGTTCTGTAATTGCAAAGTCGAAGCAATCAAAATTCCTGATTCTTAACAAACAAGCTTTGTTTGATAACTTAACATTATCGTTCGTGTGTGTCTGACGATTCCGTGTTCCATATTGAAAAAAGATGATCCTTTTGGCGACTTCTCACATTGCAACTGTCAATTTTATACGCTTGACCTACTTAATGATTTATGAGTTGTGTGTCGTCTTCACTGTGTTACCCCTCCACTTAAAAGCAGACAGTAGAAAAGAAACTGGAAAAATATGAAAAATGTGAAGTTAACACGTATGACTTATACAAATACTCAGAATTTTTTATTATTTTCTCAAGCTGTTGCATCAAAGTCAAGCTTTCATATCCAGGTTGATTTGTGATCTTTTTTCTTGAAGGGAACTGCGTGTGAATAAAATTGCTTATCGTGAAAAGATGCAAAGCTCGCAAACTTCTTTTACGTCACCGGTCCCGTTTTGCCAAATAATTTATGTGTTGTACGTTTGGTCTTGGTCTGATACGATAACTAACAAGCCGATTGTCATGTGGTCGCACGTCCTTTTGGCTATGATTCAACAACAAACCACTTTAAATCATTACTTTTACGGTAATGCTGATTGGACATGAAAGGTTACAAACATGGTATTCTTTATGTTGTTTGTGTGCAGATGTCATCAAGCGAATCTTCAAAGATGAAAATGAAGAAGAGTAGCGTCCGGACTGTGTCTGAAGAGGCATCCGCCACTACAATGATGTCATCGTCTTCGGTGACTAAAAAACTGAGCCAACATAGCAGCTCGTTTGAAGAATCCAGTGTCATTTCCAGTGACAGTAAAAAGAACAATGTGACAACCATTGTCGTCAACAACAAGAACTGCTCACTCAAGCAAGAACAAATGAATCAGACGGCTGCTACTGAACAATCTCAGGTTCAAGTGTCAAATGGAGACAATCATGAAGAAATAAGCGAGGAAAATCCAAAAGAAAACAACAAATCTCAGCAAAAGAAAAAGACCAAGAAAGCTGGGAAAGTTGAACATATTTCTGTCGTAAGTTTCGATTTCATTTACGTCGATTTGTTTTCCTTGTCGCAAGTGTTAAAGCATTTTTATTACTGTCAGTATCATCATTACAAAAACGAAACATAAAGAAGAGCATTGAAACTGAAATTGAAAAGTGAGTTTGTCGAAACGGACATTTATAGCACAGAACATGTTATAATAGCCAAGCCATTTTTCTCATTTTGAATTCAGAATGTTTAGCCTTCCTTAGCATCAATTTTTTTTCTCGTTTATTACCTTGTAATTGAAACCTGTTAGCAATTAGGGAAGAATTTTTAATCATTCTCATCACACCTGCCTATTTTCTTATAATTTGATCTTAATTTAAGATAGTTTACTGCATGTTCTGACAAGTGCTTTTGTTTTATGACTTCTCAGCTTTGAATGTTTGAATTTCATTTTTTTAGGCTATACAAAATACAAGTAACTGAAACCGTACGAGTGTGCCTTTATTAGGCCATTTAATGGTTTATATTATACCCATTTCAAATAATGCGATGTTTAAGAAAATTAGCTTAGTGCTAGATCAAAATGCTGTTTTTAATCAGCATGGTTTAAGCATTCGTCTACTCAGCATGTTTTTCGTTTGGAGTTTACTAATTAATTACCCCTAAAAAATTTGACACTTTAGAATGACCATGACCGTTCGGACTACGATTCCAATTCCAACTGTGATGATGATTCATTCCCTTACATTGCGAATAACAATGTTAACAATTATAACGGATCCTCGCTCATTTCAAAGCTGGTATTTTTTAACATTCTTAACCGATTGAGCAAACGTAAACATTTGTGTTTTCGGAGTTGTATAACCATAACCATATATGTTTGAAAAGCATGTCATTGTCAATGTTTGTTTATTAATTTTTGTTTTTGTGTTCAATGTTTTTGTTTGTTTGTCACTGTGTTATAGAAATCAGTGTACTCCGTCCCTGAAACTAACTGCAAGAAAGCTCAAAGCTACGGGGCAAACACGGCTGAAGCGCGTGTTTTTGCCAAAGTGTCCGTGGCTCATTTGGTAAGCATTACACAATAATCAATTTAACTTTTAACAGTTTCTTGGTTTCATCGCTTTGAACTTTCAGCAGCATATGCTTGCATGTTTCATCTTTTAAAGAATTTAAATTTATACTAGCGTGAAGAAAAGTTATCTCGTTTTAAAAAAAACTATAAAACGTGCTTCTCCAATGCCGTTTGCTTATGTAACATTAGATTCTTGCTGCGTTAGCGTTCTGTAACCTATATAACCTATAACTCATAAAAATAACTGTACACAAAAACGGCTAATAATAATTTGCTCCCATTTGCAACCCGTGTATTTTAACAGAGACGGAGTTTTGGTGATTTGACTAATCTTAATGCTTGCGCTGACGAGTATGAACAGGATCAGACGCCAAATTTTACCAGTCGTAATTTTGTTTCAACTATGGTAAGTTTAAAACACTTTTCCCCTAAGAAATTGGCAACTTTGCAAAATGAAAAGTGAAGACGATACACTTTAAAAGTCGAATTGTGTGTTGCATTAGTACCATGCGGAAGGTTGTTTTGTTATTGTGAAGAACGCTGATGTATGCAAAGTTGCAAAGCTATGCCATTTCTGTCTTATGCTAAAAGTGTAGCTAATTAAGATTTTAAAAATCTAATCCTCATTCCTGATTCGTTCATGGAACCTTTTTGCATGCAGTGTAACCGGTCGTGTAGTGCGAGTAGTGGTCTTCTTTTATCTGCCGTGGAGTTTAACAAATCCAACTTCCATTCTGCTTGGCAACAATTTCATGCCTTGGAAAAACAGCGAAGTCCTGAAGGTCCTTCGTTGTTGGACCAGGTGAATTTTGCATGTCTTGTCGTTTTTGTTTATTTATTGGTTGATTTTATAATTTTAATGTTACTAATACAATAACTTAACTTTTTCATCTAAAACTCTATAATGTAATTTTTGAAGTTTGTGTACATGTACGACAATGCTTTAATGTATTAACTCGTAGGCAAAGCGTCGTATGTCTAAGTCCCTCGTTGATATTTCCTCTGTGGATGACGGGTGTGTACTGACTGGGGTCAGTGTTCAAAAACTGGTGCGTTCACCTAATCATAAACTAACTTTACTGGAAAAAATGCATTTGCTTTTCTTGTTATTCTGAGCCGACGAGGCTTGTTCTGCTAGTATAACTTTTTCTGCATGTTATCTTTTTTTGCATGAGAACGGTTCGTTTGACCACTTATATATGTACTAATGTTACTAACAAACTTCCCATTGTATTTATACTCCCATGTGTGTAGAAGTCAACTTTTCTACATGAGACTACTAGTAACAAGAATGCTTTTAGACGACTCGCCAATACTTTCATGAATGGCTGTCAAAGAGTACCTGATGATCTTCATGATATTCACATTGATATGAACTCACTTGTAAGTGCTCAAATAATTCCGGCTTCTACATTGATGATTGTTAGGGAGAATTCTAAAACAGATAGCACGTTGCGCACAGTTTTTTCATGCACTTATACATGGCTGTATTATATGATAGTAAATCATCGTTAGTTAATCTCCGCACAAACAGATTGCACAAAACAAACAATTAAGATTAAATTTAATATTTGTGAAAGTTGAGGAGGAAGTTGTTGGTAATGTCGATTGTCGACTGAGGATACATAACTTTCAAATTCTTATTTACAGAAATCAAGCTTTAGTAAATTCGATCAATTGTCCAAAAAGAATTCAAACGGGATGACCAATGGAGCGTCTGAAGAACACCATTCAATGGTAAATAAAGTTTCCTCGTTTTCAGTTCTCCCAAAATCCACATTATATCAGCGTCAGCGCATAGTTTGACTTTACAATTCTGTATTTTCGTTTATAGAATGGTGGTGGAATGACTACAGAACAACAGCAAAAGTTGGCGTTGGCAGCCGAGAAAAAGTATTGCAAAAAGTGTGAGAAACAAGTGTTTCAAATGGAACTGATTAAAGCGGAGAAGTGCAATTGGCACAAGAATTGTTTCCGCTGCTGTCAGTGCAACAAGCAACTCAGGTGCGCTGCTATGCTATACACAACCATAACAAACTTTATGCAGATATTTTCACTGCAAATTGTGCAAATGCATATCTTTTATCTGTGTTGTTACCATTTCATGCCAATTTGCATGCAGATTGAGATTTGGGTCTTGTTAGAAAAATATCTGAATGTCATCCCTAATGAGGTGATGTTTGTATGGGTTTATTTTTTTCATACAAACTTCCACTTCTCACTTCTAAAACTCTGTCTCTCTCAGTCGACATCCGTCTCTGGGGGAAAGCAAATCTCACGCTCGATTTTACCATTTTGCATTTTTTTATAGAAAGCAAATTCTTCAAAAAAAATCTATCGTATTTTTAAACCCAAGTGTTTTAAAGTTCTCCGGAAGCAATAACTGTTTAAACTCAAACCTCACGTACTAATTTTCTTCAATTACTTCTCGTTTCTTAAAAATGTGTAGCGTGGATTCCTACAGCTCCAATGAAGGGATTTTGTATTGCAAACCACACTTTAAAGAACTGTTCCAACCCAAAGCTGTGTTTGATGACAATGACGAATCTGATGAAAGGAAGCCCGTGACGGAGTTCAAACCAGAGGTGATCATTCGTGAAAATCAACCCGTTGAGTTGCCGCCGGATGTTTTTCGAGGTTAGACCCATGCATTTTTACATTCCATACACATTTGTTATGAAATTATGCATTTTTGCAGTTCCTCAGATTTCATCCTTCATAAAGCCGCATTTCTCACATATCAGTACAAATCACTCTCGCAGTCACAGTCACACTCTGTCATGTATTCGTATATTCTCGCATTACAAGAAGTCCAATGTTATTTAGCTGTTAGTCATTTCAGTTCTCATTTCATGCGTCAGTCATTCATTTTTCAAATGCTAAACATTATAACACGAATGTTGCATATTTATCTGTCATGCTAAGCGCGCTGTGCATTATGATGAGTCAACAACTCGTTTGCTCACAATCGTAAATTGATATTTGAGATGTGACTATGTGAAGTTCATAGTTAAGTTGTATCAGTCTGAGCCTCAGAGCCGGAGACGGATACCAAAGGAAAATTATAAACTAGCACATTATCAACTGTAACGGATCTCAATGTTACGCATTTTGTGTGTGGTCTGTTAATGGATTTTGTGAGGTATTCCTTTCGTATGCAAATGCAATCAGTTTTATTGTATTTATTAGCTTTTCTATACTTTCCTGTATAAACTAACGGGAAAAAGTAAGCTAAAGATAAAAACCCACATTTATTAGTCCAAGTTGAAAGTGACATTGTGGTGTGATTTTAGTTTATAACAAGTTGTTGACAGATTGACAGCAGAGTTCTCAGAAATCTATAAACAAATTGATAATGGAGTTTCCTGTTTATGAGATTCACTACGTTTGCTGAACTATTCATATTAAAAATATTTTTGTATTGACAGCATCGGAAAAACCATCACTTGGATTGGAAGACCTTCAAGTTGACGTTCGTTCAAAATTTGAAATTTTCGAGAAAGGCGAACAAAAGTCACCGAGTCCTAGTGACTTGCAACATAACGTTCCCGTCAAACGGTATGATATACCACGCCATTTAATAAAAGAGTTTATTTTAGAGCATAATATCGTAATACATATAACAAAAGATGATCGGTATGTGCAATATACTTTGCGTACGTGCAGTTGTAGTAGATTGAAGATTTGAAGATGAAGAATGGTTTATATTATTTATTTTTATTATTTAATTTATTTTTTGCTTTTAGTCGAAGTACAGAATTC
>JABASF010002757.1:0-13066 GCA_019776145.1 Harlomillsia oculata
ATAATTAATGATTATAAATTATAAATTATGACTATTAAATACGAAAACTTGTATTTACCAATGTGCTATTGACATATCTATGAAGAAATATAGCCTTATCAAATTGTAATCAAATAAATTATTCAAATCGATTGGCTTTTTAATAACTCAATGATTGGTTATTAATTTCATGAAACAAGATTAGATTTATCTTCTTATCATGGTATGTCATGGGGATGCATTTTTAAATGTCTCGTTCGTGTCGGAAGAATTAAATGTCGTTTACTTTCAGTTGAAACTGCAGTATATTCTAAAATATTCATTAATGATTTTAAACAGCTAGTTCATGATTTTGTCTCCGATTCCTGTCTGATCCACGCATTTCCTCGAATTTCCGAGTTGTTCAATCAACATGTACCCGCACATGTACTATACATTAATGAAACCAAATGACCTTAACCAATATTAAAAATATGTGATTACGTAATCAATGTGAGTAATAATAATTCCTCTCTTTGCTTTGTCTTATCCACAGCCGTCGCGTCGTGTTTATGTGAAACTGAGTCATGTTTTATGTAGAGTATAGTCACAATTCACAATAGTATAGTCCATGTATAAAAATGCCTTTTCCTGCTTCCCCTTGTTAAATTCAGTTAAACTGAAGAAAAAAATAAAGATAAGGAATGAATGTACGTTAACATTTTGCTGATAGGAAACCCTGTTACAAGAGACTTTTGTTAGACTTCTCATCAACTGTATAATTTGAGATAAAAGTTACGTACAAATGGTACAAAACGTAACTTTTGTTTAATTCTCTTGGCTAAAAATGACTTGGTTTCATGCTGTTTTCCACTTGACACTCGCCAGTGCCGTTTGCCGTAGTCACTTGTGACCAAACTGCGACTGCGACAATGACAAGGTCTTTTTGTTGCGTTATGTGAGCTCATTAACTCTTGAAATAAACTCTTGAATGAGACTCAAAAGTGGACTGTGCAGTCACAGTCACACCTGCGACAAAACTTTAACCCAACCCACAACATGGGAGGACAAAAGTAGAGCCGTCGGTACCCAAAAGTGATACAAATAATTACAAAGGACAAAATGCCACGAAAAACGTGCAATGGACAATATAATGACAATGAGTCACCAGGTAAAAATGGTCACCATCCTTCTTATAGCAAAACTGCATTGTCTATAATGAATTTAATGAATTAATGAAGCCGTACAGGCTCGGTTTTATGTAGGTCCGCTACCTACAATTGTTCTCCTTTGTTCAGGTTTGCCCACAAAATCCCAAACAATAATCTTTCATAGCCTTATGAAGCTTTCTGGAGCACCGCAACATCAATCGCCAACTTTTATTAATCGTTATTTCCTTTAATTAATACATGCCGAGTTAATAATATCACTTTATGGACTTTGAGGCACGAATCGGAACCGCATGGAACTCGTATCTGACATGACGCAATGGACCATGTGAGTTGGACTTTCTTCACCACGGAATCTTGCAGTGTTATTTCCGTCATGACGTTGTCTTGAGCTTAGCATTGGTTTTGATTCGGACCGTTGTTGTTTGCGAATTTCATCTCTTCGGATTGTCGGGACTGTTTCACTACACTTTCTGACTAGCTGAATTCGTTCCAAGTGTGGAAGTCTTGTCTTGGACTCTGTGACACGATGTGGACGATCGAAATTTGTAACCGGACGACATTTCAATTTAAAATCCAGGAAATCAGGGTGATCAGGGCATGGAAGAATGCCCGTAATTCGATTTATCATTTCCCACATTATCCATTCCCTGTTTAAACAAAATGTTCTGAAATAAGTCATATTGTTCCTTAACGATCCGACATTTAAGATCAAGATGTACATTAACTNAACCGAATGAATCCATAAATCGGACCCTGAAATCAAAATCGCATAAATTGGATTACAATTAAACAAAACACGACAAAATTAGAATGCAACATGAATGTTTGCACATGATATGTTGTGAAATGTCGTGTAATGTATCAGCTTACCCCGTACAACACCAGGACAAACATGAAATCTTGAAAAACATTCAAGAGAAAGTGGCGGAACAACCATGCCCAATATTTCATGTTCACCTTTTTAAAGGAAGCAATAAAGATACTTAAAAATGCTTTATGTGCTATAATTATAATGTCCTATTTATATGTGATGTGAAGCTGCAATATTTACCCAATTGACACATGCATCGACAACTGTAAGCGTGATTGTCGTAATCATCAAGATGAACGTGAACAAAAAACGAATCCATTCTTCGAAAGACCAGTTCACACGTAGTAATTTCATTGTAGCAAACTGGAATAATTGGAGAGACCGTAATTCTGTGTCCTGCTTAACAACTGTGTATGCACGTTGACAGACATTACACGACATTGCGTACGATGCCTTAATCCAACTGACCAAGCATGAAGGGTGCACCCATTTAATTGTTCCTATGAAACGTCAACAGTCGACAGCCAAGTAATCCGCCAATCTTTAATAATAATGATAGTGTTGCTAATTTGATGAAATAACCTTTACAAAGACATGCGGCAATCAACTCCTCATCTTCCGGAGGACATCTACAGATTCGGCATTCATTTTCAGATTGACTGTCACTGTCAACTAATAGAAAATTTTCAATTTCCGAAGGTGGTGGTGGTGGTAATGATGATGATGATGATGAAGATGCACAAGAAAGACACGGCATGTTCGCATGTTAGAATTAAAGTAGTCCGGTGATTCTAATACTACAGGCTACAAGTGACTAATGACATGACCCTTAGCTACATTGCTACTCTATCCTTTACCATTTCTTGACCTACCTTGTGACCTTGCAAAGTTGCAATCGCGAGGAGTAACTTTTACATCCTTACGATGCATATTGACCTTATAGCTATAGTAATAAGCGGGTATGCAAATTCCAGTGAAAGCAGCAGAAATGCCCGAAAAGTCCAAAAATGCATGGGAATGAAATGGTTATGACCATACATATACAAAAACCAAAGACCAAAGAACCCAATACCAAAATAAGCTCAAACCCAACCCAATCCATAGTCATTTCGTCAGCTTTATTTTGTTGCTTCTGCCGCTTCGACCACTTTTTATAGTTTTGCAGGTTTCGCACAATTCTTGAGAACTGAAAATGTAACTGTGAGATGAGAGCTGATTGTTGTTGGTTGTAGAGTTGCATTGTCATCCGTGTTCACTTGTGTTGGTCGGTGCAACCTGTTGTTTTGAAAATTGTGTATTTGATTATAGGATTGGGATACCATGGGATGATGATGGGAGATGATGGGATGGTGTTGGGTTTTTGCACATTTCTCCTGCACACTGCAAAAAGCCGGAAAGCTCTCTTAAAGGTTACATATACGGTAATACTGTACAATTCTGCTATGACTTGTCTCTCTCATCATGCCTTTTTTAGGAATGAAGTGAATGCTACAGAGCCATTTGAGCAGTATAGTAAACCAGCATGAAGAATTGCATGCACTACTTTCCATAGAGCCACGTCCATGTATAAAGTTGATTTGATTCCACCTTCCGCAAATTGTGTCTCGCTTTGCTATCAACAAACTTTAACTCTTCCACATCGACTCACCGGTGTTGGTATATACGTTCGTACTTCAGAATATTACAGTCAAAGTCTGTGTGTACACAGTACACCTTTATATTTTACGGTTTCTCTGTTGTATCCAACCACCCCCACTAAAAGAGCAAAACTGAACCAGGTAAAAGAGTTGGAAGCAAAGAGCCATAGCCAACAACCACCTGCCGTCCTCACGGTTTCCTCTCATGCATGCATCCGCACAATCTCTCTTTTGCTCTCGTCTCATTTCAACTTAGGGCCATTTTTTGACAGTATTAACCTTGCAGTTGTACAGTTACGAGCAGTTCCTCTCTTTTGCGATTATAACATTGCAGTTTTGTACGCAAAAACAGCTGCAAAACTCAGCTAAAAAGTTTCATTTTGATCATGTCAAATTCGCAACTTTCATGTACGATAATTTGCATAATTTTATAGTTTAATGTCTCATCCTTAATCGGACGCTTCGAACCTGACAAATTCACTGTTTTTGGCCTTTATTCAGTGGTCTTGGTGTGAATCATAGTGTACATCGTAAATCGTGCTTCATGCGCTTTCCCTACAGTATTCAACATTGCATTTTGCTATTAAGGATTTCTGCCAAGTATACCTTACATGAAATTTCAGGTTGGCTACTAAATTACACTACAATCAAAAATGTTCATTAATAAGTGCTCATGATGTCATTTTTTTTATCGATAACCTGTACCAACACTTATCAAGTAACCTTCTTTCAGAGTGACGAAGTGACGCATGACAAACCCAACTGATTGGAACATTCCTATAGACCTCCTATTGAGAAACGAGCATAGGAAACGTGGTGCGTGCAAAAAAAAAGTGCGAATTGGATAAATAATAATTCGTGATGTCTTCCTATGCGAGAACAAAGTTGGCATCCCCACCAGGAGGAACTGGGGCCAAACCTTCCATGAAACCTCAGCATTCAATGTCAGCAACGTCAGCGTCCAATGCCTTTGTTCCTCAACGCGTGTGGTTCCCATCTGTAGACCATGGTTTCATTCCTGGACACATCATTGACATTGCTGAAGACACTGTGACGATCCAACCAGAAAATGACAGGTCACGTCTAGCTCAACAACAAATCAAATCAATTGTACTCCCGTACAATTCAATTTATCCTGCTGAGGAGTCCGATCCACATGGACCCATTGAGGACTACGATGACAATTGTTCTCTCATGTACCTCAATGAGGCTACTCTTCTTGAAAATGTCCGGAGGCGTTTTGTGCGCAAACAGATTTATGTACGATTTCATATTTCATTATATTTAATTTTAAAAATCTGATATCATCAGATCATTACTTTTAAAACATTCCTATTATAGTATTGTTGTGCTAGCACACAGACCTTTATCGTTTACCTTTTTCTATATTAACAGACATATATTGCAAACATGCTAATCGCCGTAAACCCTTACAATGAGATTTCTGGATTGTACACTTCAGCATGCATATTAAAATATCAGGGAAAGTCACTCGGTGTCCTTCCACCACACGTTTACGCAATTGGTAAGAGTTTTGAGTTTTCATGTGAATACAAAGTGAAAAAAGGTGTAATGTAATTAGGTTTAACACGTGTGCAACATGTTTGCTCCAAAAATGTTTTGGGTTCCACTTTTCATGCGATAACGGGATTTTGATAGGTGACAAAGCCTTCCGAGATATGAAAGTGACCAAACAGTCTCAATCTATTATTGTCAGCGGTGAGTCTGGAGCTGGAAAGACGGAATCCACAAAGTACATTCTCAGGTACTTGTGTGGGTCATGGGGGAATAGTACCCTTGGTACGGGAGCTGGGGGTACTAAAGGAATGGAATTGCTTGGGCCTATTGAACAGAAGATTTTGGATGGTAATGAATTTAATGAGTTAAATCAAATGAATGAAGCATGAAAAATATGTCACCTTCAAAATCCCATTGTTACTTTTCCAGCTAATCCTATTTTGGAATCTTTTGGAAATGCAAAAACAACTAGGAATAACAATTCCTCCCGGTTCGGCAAGTTTATTGAAATTCATTTTGAGAAGAATTGCAAAGTTGCAGGGGGATTCATTTCCCATTACCTTCTGGAGAAATCCAGGTTCGGATTCTTCGGATCCAGCTTTTACATTATGTTTAATTGAACTTACGCTGTGAATACGAAATGTGAATGATCTTTAATCTTTTATAGAATTGTAACTCAATCACCCGAAGAGCGAAACTACCACATATTCTACCAATTGTTAGCCGGAGCACCTGCTAATCTAAAGCAGAATATGAAACTGGATAATTTGACTCCAGCGGATTTCAATTACTTGAACAAAGGATGCAAGGATTTCTTTGGGGATATGAAGACAGCGCCGAAAGGGTCGAAGAACTTAATTGCAGATCCGATCGTGAATGATTTCACGGATTTTGTCGAAATGGAGAAATCTTTTGAAAGATTGGGTCTTGTGCCGGGAGATCGTCTTCAGATTTATAGTGTAGTTGCAGCTGTACTTCATCTGGGGAATGTGGGGTTTGAAGATGATCCCGACGATGCGTCCAAAAGTGGAGGTTGTCGTGTCATGGACGCGACTGAGAAAAGTCTTCAGATTGCTTGCGAACTGATTGGAGTTGACATTGATGACCTGAGACAAGCGTTGACATCTAGGGTCATGCAGACTGCCAAGGGAGGAACGAAAGGGACAGTTATCATGTAATTTATAATTTATAATTTATTACTTAAACATCATTTGCTTTCGGATTCCCTTTATGCTCCTACCGTCCTACCTGATTTGACTGAGAATCAAAAATTCTATAGTAGACTTTTTCATAATTTTGAAGGGTACCGTTAAAAACGTACGAAGCTTCATCAGCCAGAGATGCCCTTTCAAAGGCCCTTTACTCTCGTCTTTTTGATTACATTGTGTCTCGAATCAACACTTCGATTCCTTTCAATCAATCGTCAACTTACATTGGAGTCTTGGATATTGCAGGGTTTGAATACTTCACAGTCAACTCATTTGAACAGTTTTGTATTAATTACTGTAATGAAAAACTGCAGCAATTTTTCAACGAAAGAGTTTTGCACGATGAGCAAACGCTGTATGAAAAAGAAGGACTTGGAGTTCAACGAACGAATTACATTGACAATACGGATTGCATTGATTTAATTGAAGGGAAAGTCGGTAGTTTGGGAATTTTGGGATTACTGGATGAAGAGTCCAAATTACCCAAACCTACCGCATCCCATTTTACGAGCGAAGTGCAAAAAACATTCACTAATCATTTCCGACTTCATTTGCCCCGCAAATCCAAAATTAAGGAACATCGAGAGCTGAGAGACGAAGAAGGATTCATGATTCGACATTTCGCAGGAGCCGTGTGCTACAAAACGAGTCAATTCATCGATAAGAACAATGACGCATTGCATTCCAATTTGGAGGCTCTCGTTGGAGAAAATGCGAGGAATTCCTTTGTGAAAGGTTTCTTCGGATTGAATAGTATGTCTGGACCCATGTCACCCAAAGGGTCAAAGTTGGCTTTCGTCTCCGTCGCTTCCAAGTTTCGATCTCAATTGAGCGAATTACTGGAGAAACTCCGTTCAACTGGAACTAGTTTCATTCGTTGTATTAAACCCAATGCAAAAATGGTTGCTGATGTCTTTGAAGGAGGACAAATTTTGAGTCAATTACAATCTGCAGGAATGACAAGTGTTCTCGAATTGATGCAACGAGGGTTTCCTTCCAGGGTTCAATTTGCTACTTTGTATTCCACTTACAAGTCACTTCTTCCACCTAAACTCGCAGCGTTGGATCCGAGATTCTTTTGCAGAGCTTTGTTCAAGGCTTTGGGTCTCAATGAAGAGGATTTCCGGTTTGGACTTACCAGAGTATTTTTCAGACCAGGTTTGTTCCTCATCTTACAAAAAATCTTATTCACCTGAATTTGGAATACTAATCAATGTCATCAAATCACATTACGCAATTCTATAGGAAAATTCAAGGAATTTGATCAACTCATGCGTAACGACCCAGAGAGTCTTAAACAAATGGTACAATCCGTTACCAAATGGATCCTTCAGTCAAAATGGAAGAAAGTTCAATACGGTGTTCTTTCTACTATCAAACGTAAGTTCATCACGTCTCTTTTTGATTTCCCGAAATTATCTTAAAACAGAGATCAACTAGTAATTATATAACAGTTTACACCGAACTAGTAGTTTGTAGTACAGAGGACAGAAGTACAGTCTATGAAAGAGGTATCATATCAGGTATGGTATTATGTTTATCTATTTCTTTCGTCCAATTCATTTTCAGTTTCCCGGAAGATTGCATTCCGTCGTTCCCACCTCGTCACAATTCAAAAGAACATTCGTATGTATTTGGCACGCAAACACCATCGTCCACGATACCTCGGAGTGAAGAAACTAAGAAACCTAAACGGGCAAATTGATTCAATGGGACAGACAGTTACAAAATTGGGAGACAAGGCAATAAAAGAGAAATCCCTAGCTGAAATTCAAACTCTGAAGAATGAAATTGCAAAAGCAATTGCAACGATTCGCGGAAATCCAAAAATTTCCCAAAAGGAAATTAGTGCATTGTCCGATGGTTTACTGTCCAAATGTGACGGACTGGTGAAATCACTCAGTGCCCGAGTGCAAGCGGAGAAAATTGCAAAGGAAGAGGCAGAGCGAGCACGAAAAGTCCAGGAGGAAATGGAAAGAGCTAAGAAACAGAAGGAAGAGGAAGAGAGGATAAGACGTGAGGAAGAGGAATTCAAACGACAGAAAGCAGAAATGGAGGCACGTCGTAAAGCTGAGGAACAGGAAGCACAGCGTCAAGCAAAACTGGCAGCAGCCGCGGCTGCGAAAATGCCCAAATCAGTTGCGAATTTGATTGATGTGGATGATCTGGAATCCGAGCAGGAGAAACGGGATTCCGAGCTCGCGTATCGTTTGGCACAACAGGAAAGTGCAACAGTGGCTGGACCGGATTCGTCACCTCAAACACCTCTCAAGAGATCCAATTATGTATTGAATCAGCAGAAACCAGCAGGGTCTTCTGGTGGGTCACCAGGTCAGGTCGACAAGAAGCATGACCTCAGCGGATGGAAGTATAGCGAACTGAGAGATACAATCAATACGAGTTGTGATGTTCAACTTTTGGAAGCGTGTCGGTAAGTGCACAGTGCACAATGACAAACAAAACCCGAATACCTGTATGACCATCTTCCAATCCGATTTTTCATAAAAATGTGTCCTTTTCATTGAATCCCTACAGAGAGGAATTCCACCGACGTTTGAAAGTGTACCATGCATGGAAAGCAAAGAACAAGAGTCAACAACAAGTCCAACAATCAGTTGGCGCAATGGATGGAGCTCCGGAGTCCTTGGATGGGGGAAGGGCTCCCAAGTCATTGTACCAACACAAAGCAAGTCATTTTGCAGGGGCTCCAGGAATCATGCCTAAAGGTCCTGGAACGTCGGATCCGGCTCAACAACAAAGATATTTCCGAATTCCATTCACAAAGGACGGTCAGACAAAGGACGGTCAGAATAAAGGGTTGTGGTATGCTCATTTTGATGGGTTTTACATTGCCAGGCAAATGGAAGTCCATGCTGGAAAAGAACCCATTCTTCTTATCGCAGGTTCGACAATGTCTCCTAAATAAAAATCTCATATCTTATAAATTATATAATGCAAAATTGATTCAGCATGTAATTAAACCTTTATATCAAAATAATAGGTCGAGATGATATGCAAATGTGTGAATTGCAATTGAACGAGACTGGGCTCACACGAAAACGAGGTGCAGAAGTCCTGGAATATGAATTTGAAAAAGAATGGAAGAAATTTGGAGGTACCGACTACATTCGACCGGCAGACAGGGCAAACGCTAATAATAACAATGTCAAATAATGAAGTTTCCAGGCTGTCTGTTCAAGAATTTCCTAGTAATGCAATAATTCTTCATTAAAGTTCCAGAGTCCTCATTCCCAATGTTTTATTTCTCTTTTTGAGACTTGGTCTAACAGTATACTAAAATATTACAGTGTAATTAATGATAAATTAGCATCTTAATGAATTAATAATGACTAAGTTTGTAGAAACTAAATTGATAAATTGGTGTTACAACGTTACAAGCAATGCAATAATATTCTTGACGAGTGAGAGTAACTTAATGGAAAAATTAACTGAAGCGAAACGCCTGTTGCAAATTCCAGTAATAAAAAAAGCTGTAAACAATAAAGCATGCATGCGTCATGCGTCATGTCGAATGTGCAAGTTGTATGCAATGTTTATTTATTCATTTAATCCTTAATTTAATGCAATAATTGTAATAACCACATATTCATGTGTAGTCATGCAATTGTGCTGGGATGTTTCTTTCGTTCCAATTTGGACATATCAAAAGATCGGCTGCTTTCTGCTTTTGTCAGAGCAGAACCGACGAATGGATTAAACCTTAAACCATTAAACGGGAGCGGGAGTCGGCTTGTCTTGGCAGTTGTCACCATCACCGGAGTCTGGATTCGGACCTTGTTTGGATTCATTCCAGGATTTGAGACCTTCCGGGAGTTGCGTGTCTTCTTCGAAGGAGCCTGTGCCCTCCACGAACTCTTCGTATGTTGACTTGTCGTTGAACGGACGCTCGCCCAGGAGGTTAATCATGTCGTCGCGACTAAGAACTTCCTGCTTCAAAAGTTGTTCTGCTACCTAATACGTTTGATTAGTACAAATTGACAAAGCAACATGAAAGGCAATAAAACTAAAACTGACTGGTTTTTGGAAACAAAATCTGCTGACCTTTTGCACATTTTCCTTGTGCGTGATCAGCAATTTGTATGTGCTGGTGTAGGCTGTCGCTATGAGTTTTCGGACTTCTTCATCTATTATCCTTCCAGTGTCTGATGAGTACAGTCTGTCCAATCCTAGTCCTAGTCTGTCCATTCTGTTTTCCATATCGAAACTGATGTGGCCAACTTTTTTGCTCATTCCAAATTGCGCAATCTGAAAAGGAAATGATTATTAATTTTCCAGTTGACCTTGACCAAGTCATTTTGGATGCATTTTGTCGCTTATGTACTCACTTGAGCATAGGCACTTTGGGTGACTTTCTTCAAGTCATCCTGTGCCCCGGTAGTGATTCGACTGAGGAATATTTGTTCCGACACTCTTCCGCCAAGATCCCTGCACATGCGATCGAATAGTTGCTCCTTTGTGTACAGAAATTGTTCTTTTGGCAGGAACTGAGTACAGCTGAGGGCGTTTCCACGAGGAATGATTGAAGCCTAAATAATTCCCACAAAACAGTTAAATTCGAGACAGATGAATGCCAACGATACAAAAACAGAACCTATCGTACTTTGAGAGGAGGTTCTGCGTGTTCCAGAAACCAGCCTACGACAGCATGTCCCGCCTCATGGTACGCAGCGATTTTTTTTTCGCCAGGTTGGAGTATATTGGTCTTCTTCTCCAATCCTAAGAGGACTCTGTCAAAAGCTCGTTCAAAATGTTTGAGTTCTATGCTCGTGTCCATGTCTCTTGCAGCGATTACTGCTGCTTCATTGCACACGTTGGAAATGTCTGCACCAGTGAACCCGGGAGTGCGCGCAGCCATCTTCCGGGACAGGTCATCTTTGTCCAAATCGGTCTTCAAAGGTTGAAGATGCACTTTAAAGATACTTGCTCTCCCTTTGATATCTGGGGGATTAAGGGCGATTTGCCGATCAAACCGACCTACTCGCAACAAAGCCTTGTCTAAAACATCAACACGGTTTGTAGCTGCTAAGACCACAACGGTCGTCGTCGTGTTGAACCCTGTTGACAACAAAGCAATTCAGACTTGACATCCTGTCATTCAAATAACAAAGACAACATGCCTTAGTTGTGAACATGCCTAAAAATGTCCAACTTTCGTAATTTCGTACCGTCCATTTCGACAAGGAACTGATTGAGAGTATTCTCCTGTTCGGAATTCCCGAAAGTGGTCCCTCGTTTTCGCCCTACTGAATCTATTTCATCTACAAATATGATACACGGAGCATTTTTTCGGGCCATGGCGAACATATCGCGAACTCTTGAAGGACCCACACCGACGAACATCTCCAGAAACTCAGACCCTGACACGGTGATAAAAGGGACGTTAGCTTCTCCAGCTGTGGCTTTTGCCAAGAGCGTCTTTCCGGTCCCGGGAAGACCTGTTAGTATGGCCCCTTTTGGGATCCTAGCGCCAAGCGCTTGATACTGTTTCGGATTCTTGAGAAAGTTGACAAACTCCATTATTTCTAATTTTGCCTCTTCACACCCCGCAACGTCTTTGAAGCGGACGCTGATATCCCTTGATTTTATCAGTTTCGCCTTAGATTTTGTCATGCTCATACTACTGAAGAGGTACCGTGAGCACCGTCGCAGTACATACATGATGAGCCAAAAAATAAGAGCTACTACTATAAGATCCATGCAACTGGTCATAAAACTGTAACAATTCGATAGTCGTCAGTATGCAATCATTCACAACTCACAACACAATCAAATACGAAAACGAGTCAAATTCACAATGTCAAAGGTGTAAGCGACTCACTTTATCATATAATCCGTCCACGTGACTACTTCCACAACTTTCACTTCTTTGTTCATATCGTAGTAATAGTAGCCCAGCAAGCTGATGACACCGACGACGCAGGAGGATATAAGAATCATTTTTTCAAGATCACCACCTTCTGCCTCTCATGTACCCCCTTAAAACTGTTACCACCTGCGTACGACCTTAAAAGACAAAGGGTCTGAAGTTCCGGGCTGGAAGAAAGTTTCGCCTTGTGCCCTCAGCCACAGCTTCATTGAGTTTTCAAAGATAACAAAAATTCATTTTTTTGTGACTATGGAATCCAACTTTTTTTTTGAAGTGGCTAAAGTTGCACGTTCTATCATGCAAAATGCAAAATAGATACACTGCCTGACAAACCTTTATAATGTCTACGACGAGATATTAAATGCAAATGTGTGTACTGCAATTTAAACGGGCTAACAACACGGAAACGAGGCTCCAAAAGTTCTGGAAGGTTGAGGTTTAAAACTAATTAGAGTAACAACTTACAATAAGCAATGCAATATAATATGATTCTTGGTCTTGGCGAGTGAAAAGTAGCAAATTCCAGCAAGAAGAAAGTTGTCTTAAACAATCAAGCATGCATACGTCGAGTGTCGTGTCGAATAAAGTTCAAGTAGGGAATGTTTGAATAAAGTTTGGTTTTAAGAAATTAAAGATTAGTTTTAATTATTACTAATAAGCGTTTAATTTAATTCAATTTTAATATCACACATGAAGTGATGCAATTGTGAAGGGTTCTCTTGTTCGTGTGCACACAAACGGTCGGCCTTGGACGATCGTCCTTTATTTGTTTTAATTGTTTTCCAGTCATTTCATTTCACTTTTTATTCAGCTGGATTGGAATTCTTATCGATTGAAAATGTCATCTCGAACAGATTAGATAAATCGTTTTCGGT
>JABASF010002758.1:0-13061 GCA_019776145.1 Harlomillsia oculata
AAAAGTCGTGTAATAAACGTAACACATGTTACATAATGTTAGTTGTTTAGTCAAAAAGTGTGTAAGCTTGTAAAGTATCAAAAATATATATGTATAATAAACATGCAAATTAATATTTAGGCAGTACATATGTAGCATCAACAGCATACCTAAATACATTCCAAATTGAAAAAGTTGCCTATTTCTCAAAAAATTTAAATTACTTCTAAAAATGTGTATCGCTTTGATGTTTGATCCTTTTCGTTGTTTTTGTTTGATTTGATTACAATAGCACTCATCATTTGAAAAGATTCGTTACGTAAATTGGCGACTTTTAAGTTCATTCTGCAGGGGGTTGTCGTCTGTTGCTTGTATGTTGTATCCTTGTCACTTCAATTTCTTGTTCGTACATGTAAATGTAATTAATTAGTGATAGTTATGGTAGTATTACAAGGAAAAATACTTTGGTGACAGTCGGGGTCAGCGAAATCACTAGGATTTCCAATCAGGAGACACTCTGCTGACCTCGATGTGACCCATGAATTTTTGTCAATGTGAGCTGTTTAATCATGAGGTCAGGTCAAATTTGAATCGATTTGTGAAAACTCAGTGAGTCCCAGCTTGAAGCAAACGGGAGTTTGACCATGCCAAAGAGCTCTTTGTCCTTTTATAGTTTTTCTAGTTTCAGCTCCATGAATTGGACAACTCAACGCATGGACAACTGAGAAATGAGTGAGACATCAGTTTTTCTAAACACATGGTTTTTCAAAAAAAACGTAATCTTTGCCCCTTTATCTTTACGCCTTTTATATTCAAATTGACACACGCTATTTACTGCTTTTACCTGGAAAAGTGTAGATCATTATAACTGATTACTGATGGCCTGTGACGTGACGGAGGCGTACTTATTATCGTATTACATGTACTCCGTCTAGTAATATTGATATTAAGTTTTTAGATTGTAGAAACAAATTGTTCTGTTAGGTATCAATCAAAAAGTTTAATCTTTGATGTTCTACGGAGTCTGGTCTGTGCTGTGGTCTGAGTAGTCAGAAGTCAGAACGTCAGAAGGACTAAGCTAAATGAGATGATAGATACATAGATATCACATACCACACTGAAATTGACCTTAATTTTTTTTACTAGTAATTGTTTTTGCAAATTACAATTCGACTGGATTTATTTTGTACTGTAATATAATGAACTTAACTTTGTCTGAGGTCGGCTGAGGTCACTGAGGTGCATTTCAGGCTTCAGGACTCATCCCTTCAAAAAAAGTATCCTTGAAGGACCATATCACGAAACCACGATACCATGAATGACCCATGACGATTGACGGCTGTGGATGTTATTAGAAGCGGTTTCATTGATCATGTTAATGAATCTCTCATAAAGCCATAAATGATAAATGACATGACCAGACCATGAGAAAGACAATTTCTCTATATTTTCTAGTTTCTACGCATAGGAACCAGATGGCTTCAAACTCCAACTATTTATAATACAAAATAAGAATGCATGATGCATCACAAAAGTCACACAAAAGTCCTTTGTTGGAAAGGGTTTAACGTGGTTTAACGCTGTCTTGTATGTATGCATTTTCTACGTTTCATTAAAACAATCGTTAAGGACATACAATTATACAATACATTCCATACTGCTCCATGCAATATGCAATCTACAAATTCTACTCCCTCCCGTCGGTCCCGAGTCCCGACTTCCGTCTCCGTCGTCTCCCGTTTCGTCGGAGCGGAGTATGGAGCCGGAGCCGTAATGATAATCACTGGGGCAAGGGGGATTCAGCGGATTCCAATACATGGAGTTGAATACGAGAAAAACCGTAAAAGTAAAAGGGCAAAGAGCTGTTTGGTATGGTCAAAATCCGTTTGCTTCAAGCTGGAACTCACTGAGTTTTCACAAATCGATTCAACTTTGACTTGACCTCATGACTAAGTAAACAGTCCACGTAGACAAAAATTCATGGGTCACATCGAGGTCAGCAGAGGGTCTCCTCTCCTGATTGGAAATCTTAGTGATTTCGCTTACTCCAACTGTCACCAAAGTATTTTTCCTTGTTAGTATGCTGCGTTTGGTTTCTTCAGATGAATTCACGTGGAAATGGTTATTTTATTGTTTCAAGTTTCAGTTTCATTTCAGCATAAAGGGCCCAAAATTGGTATCAAAAAGATCTCAAATTATGAAATATAACTTTAAATGTAAATTGTTATTCGTAATGGTACTAGTAACTTTAGGTAGACATATAAATTGAATCAGTCGTCGGTCGAGTTTGGGCACAAAACTATATACTATCATTCATTTGCATTCACTAATTCCGAAAACGGCAATAAAACAAAATTGATGATCATTGTTCCAATTCTAATGAAATTACTACGATTCTCAATTTCTCAATGGTGCTATTCCATGTTTCTATGAAATAAATAACGTATTAAAGTTAGGCGATCGCAATAGATTTTACCATTTTACAGCCATGAGTGAATGAAAAGTGTCAGTTTGACCGAAAACGCCGACATGAAGTGATTCAAGATGTTTCGAATACAACGAGAAATTGTAGCATACTAAAATGTAATGCTTAATTTTAATTTAACAGCACTGAAAGTATACACTTTTATGAGACCAAACATCTACATTAATAGTTGATAATAATTTGGTCATTCACTTTTATAAATAATTATCGTACAAGTCTTATCTACAGCTTTAATAGCCTATTTAATGTACTTAATAAACTTAATATACTGTGCCTCTTTCAGCAAACCACTGTATAAGCTAACTGCATAAACAAACTATAAACAAATGCAAAGTTTAGATTCAACCTTATTTTTCAAGGTACCTGTAATTAAATATGTACGATAAATGAAACGATGCAAACTTTGCATAAAATAACGTGCAGCGCAGCAATACGGAAAATACATTGTACTTGAGTTGTGACGAATTGATGCATTTTATTATGCAGCAATGTCATGTCATGACCCAGTAGCCGGCAACAACACACAAAATGTATAAAATAATCATTAAATTAAAGAGTACTTTATACTTTCTAGTCTAATCTGCATTAGCGCATGGAATCTCCTGATGGCTTTCACTATTTAAAATGATAACTTTGTGCTATACTACAATAATATTTGAATTTTGAAATTCAACTTCAAAGGATCCTAACAAACCAATATCCAACACAATTCGGTGTATAACGTGTATACTTAGTGTGTTGTGTAAAATTACTTAGATGTTGATTATTCATATACAGATCAGGTGTAAAAATGTCAACTGTTAGCTATCCTTCTCATGTAATGTCGTCGTTTGATTGATAAAGTTTGATAAAGTTTGATTGATAGTTCGAAGTTCGGGAATCTTATAGTTATGGGATATTCACTGTTTTTGCCACTGACATCCAAGGGCACAACATTATGTTTTAGTAAAATAACATGAATGTTAGAATTATAGTGCGAGTCTTTACAATTTAGTAAACTAAACTATTTTGCAATTTGTATGGTTTATTATGAGTTCCTCATATACTTATAACATTGTTAACTGGTACTAGTATAAATAAGTCGTATCGTCGCATGTTTTGTGTAATGTTCGTGGCGTCAGAAGTCAGAATCACAATGTCTGTTAGACATCTAAGTAAGTAATCTTACCTGAAAAGCAATTAAAATGTTTACGTTGGGCGTTGTGAGTTATGAACGGAATTCAATCTGGATTTATTGTGATCATGATGTTTAATGGGAACGATGAAAGACAGTGCATGAGAAATAAGAACATTTCGTTGTCCACAATGTTTGAGCGATACGCTATGTGAGCATTTAAATAAATCCTGTAACAGTTGCTATTAATGCTGATTTATAAAGTGTCGAATTGTTTCAATGAAGTGTACAACTTAATGATGTTGAGATCGTTACCTACTTATATGTTACTAATTAATAATGTTGAAAGGATTGAAACATAATAAAACGTTAAGTAACTTTGTGCTATTAAAAAATAAGTGTTTGAGACGTTAGACCATTAGACCACATGAAACTAATTGTTAAAATACTTTAACTATAATAAACGAACAAGCAAAATTACAGATAAAAAATTGATCCAACATATAATACATAAGAATATCTATGTTCATGATATATCGAGAGAAAGTATGGCTGGTAGATTGAGTAAGTTATGAAGCGAGAAATTACTAATGGCAGCCTTTGTATATGAAGAATTGGTCGGCAGTTGGCACAATTCCACAATTTTTCCAAAAATGGATCCTGCTTTGGCTTTGACAACAAAAAAAGAAAAATGATCCAGAGCATTGCACTTCATAGTACCAATACTAGACGACAGTAATGGAAGTGAGCAATACACTTTACTTGTAATGAAACATGGTTGGTTCATTTTTTGCGACTGGGATTCTCTTGAATATAGGGTCGATAGGAGAAAGTGTGTTTTTGTCATGGGGTTAATGGAAAGATTGCAGGAAATCAACGGAGACCTGCCAAATTCTCTGATTCCGGTTGTTAAATAACTTAAGTGTAAGTAAAGTAAACTCCATGCGAAATGACCCTACACTATAAGCCGACATAGAGGCGACATTAGCCTCAGTATGTTGGGCAAGGAATGCTTTCTAATAGTTAAGTCAGTTGGCCTGCGATTTATATACATACCCCATTTACAAGACAGGAAAAAGAAGATGCAATAAACCGATGACAATTTGAGATACGAGTAAACATCTTACGCTTGCAACAACAAATAAAGTGGAAAGTCGCAATATTTCGCGTCTTTATTGTTAGCAATACTTCCTGTGAAACTAAGAATTTTGCAAGGGCGCAGTATGAGTAGGAATTTCTTTATATTACACAAATAATAATGAATACAATGATACCATTGACTAGAGGATCCAAATCCACTAGAATGAATGTTATTTAGCTTATAATATGCTTGAAGAGTTTTTTCTGCAAATGTTTTTGATACGCATCTGTGGGACTGGGTCCAATTGATGTTCTGAATTCTTGTGATACAGGAGTTCCACTTCTACCGAATGAAGTTCTTATTTGGGGTTTTCTGTGAAAGACATTAAAAACGCGTCATTTGAATAGTTTGGTCATTGTTAGTTTGTCACATCACATTCTTCGAAATGAGGCTTAATATGGCCTAAACATATAATTTTCACTAACACAAAAGTAAATTCAGCCACATTTGCGATGAGAATAGGAACCAAATCGAGCACTTCAACATAGGATGTATGAAAAAAATCTTCCCTTAGAAAGGGCATATTTGTTCTATCTCTCTGATCTGTGAGATCATATCTCTTCAATTGACTTTTGTCAGGGACCAGGTAATCTGACATGTACACTTGACATAAAGCTGCTACAAACTTGATTTCAGTGATCATTGAAATGATCATCCATCCGGTCTCCAAAATACAGTTAACTTCATAATCCAAGAGTTTGAAAGTGTATTCCACAGTATGAAAATGCTTATGCATGATTTCTGTATCGTCTTCCAAACCATGAAGTATTTGACGAATGTATTTCATTCTGTGGAGGAAAGTAGGTCTGAAACAATGGTCACCTGTGCCTTGCAATAGTGAGTTAGTCGCAACCATAATTCCGGTCTTAATATCTTTCAGTTCGTTTGCGACCAGCTCGAACCCAATGAAAAGAATGTCCACCTTGGCCCTCTTTCCTAATGAAGTGGTCGCTTTGAAATCATGCCACCGATTGTTCCATCCAGTGCGACAATACAAATGACGTGGAGTAGGAAAAGGTTGTCCGTTATTGTAGTCCAGAATAATTCTAGGTTCCACTGGACCTTCGTCAAAGCTTCTTAATTGACGCTTAATCTTTAGAATTGGTGTCATTTTTATGTTTTCCTCCGTGGCTTCATCTTTCAACAGTTTGGTAATATTCATAATCTCCATACTTTCAAAACTTATTTTCCGTTTAAGGGCACCACGCGAAATCGTGCTATTCTTCACTGATGATAGTCTATTTCCAGGTCGTAGATACTTTAAGATATTATTTATTTCACTCATAATACATCCCGCTTCCTGTAGTTTTTCCAGTGACTCCCTGAACGGGATGGTTTGATCGTAAACATCTTCTATCATTTGAACGATTTCTCCAAAAACAATATTTAAGTTCGGTTTAAACTTAGAATCATCGAAAGTTAAAAGCTCAGCATTGCTCACGATAGCATAAGTCAGAGTCCACAAAGTCCCACTGAGAACACCATAATCTTTAGCCATTTCGTGCTTATTTTGTGGATGCATCGGCCAGTTTAGACAAGAAAGAATGTTATCATAATGCTTCATTAGAGAACATCGATAACTTCGAATTTTCGATAGCGAATTTTTAATTGAGTGCATCCTTGACATGTAAATGTCTTCTGGAGAACTTTTACAGAATCCGAAGCAACCATTCCTTTCCCGTTTCTGCTCTTTCGGTATGAATTCCACTGGTGTACCGGAACCTTTTAAAGAAGATTACAGTTACCTTCATTATGCACAACGTATAAAAGCTTAAAATGAAAGCGTCTGCTTTCACAATCTCAAATAAAATGCATACCTGTACTGTTACTGGTCGTACTAACGCCACTAGCAGTCTGCACTGACATTGATGACATTGATGAGGATCCTGGTTTTAGTAGAGTTTCGGTCGCAATCATGATTAGAAAATGTCGATTACCGATTTAATTCTTAAATCTAGTTGCACGTTTAAAATCACATCATCTGCATTTATTAGCATCAACGATTGTGGTCATTCCTCATACTTCAAGAATATTTTATCTAATTTAGTCACCAAGGTACTTTCCGTCTGCAACTGCATCTTTAAAAAGCATGCGTTGTGCTTGCATGTTCATCTTATTATGTTGACCAAATGGCTCGCTTCTTGCAGGTGAATCAGGTGCAGCATCACAACATAATAAGATGAAATATTAAACTGAAGTTGTATGAAACTTTCACTCTGTAATATGAGCATTCGTTAAAAAAGAGGAGGGAAACAGGCAAAGGAAGCCCAAGAATGGTTGTAAATGTGACTTGCGATGCTCATAAAACTTTTTTCCATTTCGAGATGAACTGAGAGTAAAGTGGATATGGAATGATTTTGTCTGTTCTTATGACATTTGGTGTAATAAAGACTATAAAAAGAGGATGGATGGATTCCGTATAACTTGGCCTTTTACCACGATCCCTGGAAGTGGACTGTCCATTAGGGCCACATGTGCCAATGTTAGCAAAAGTAAGAGAATGAAAATGGAATTTTCTTGCAGATGGACATAAGGGACGAAAACTCCCGAACTGCAGAATTGCAGTGTTTGTGTCTGTACTCCTAGCAAAACTAGGAAGACCAAATGGGCAAACACACAAACAAAGTTTTGCGTAAACATGCTATTTTCCAAGGGAAACTTTATGTCCCTCGTTTCTGGTCCTTATCAGTGCACAAGATTTAGGATTTCTGTGCTTGTGTTCTTCAATCCACTGTTTCACTTCACACCTTATCACCCTGCAAAATCTGTAAGTTCCCTCAAAAACCAAGAAGGAATCCTAGAATCCTTGCACTAGTTTTGTTTACATCATTCCGATAGACCCAAACAATGCAATTTCCTTGTTCGTTTTGTTTTTACCCAAGGTTTACGATTTTGTATTTATTTCTCTTATGTTTTAACACCACTATACTACTACCAGGCTTCGCAGTAAATTCCATGTGCACGTTGCACGTCCTTTTCAGTGGTTAAAGTGGATAACAACCTTAGTACGAAGCCTGGTATGTTGTAACTAAAACTAGTATAGTCAGTAGTTGTATACAACTTACACAATAGAACATGTTATGAGATTTTTGAGTTGTGACAACTGCATGAGCACTGAACACCAAACTGAACCGTGAACCGTACAGTAACTGTTTTGTCCCAAACTTTCCTTTCATCTTTTCAAATTAGAGTTTACGAGAAAGTGTGAATGAATGAACTATAAAATAAGCTTTCGGGAAATAAAGATGCGAGTAATATATTGTGTGAATCCGTGAGTGCGTCTCAAAATGAAATCTTTTCGAGAATGAAATGAATGAATGCCAAAGAAAAGATGCTATCAAAATACGTCGTGTCATGTTCCAAAAGTTCATAATCACAATCACTAATCTCAATCATCTAATCTCTTGTTACAATTTTAATTATGATTTATATAATTAATTTGCATTGAATATGCAAACTAAACAAAAACACATTTCAGGAAAGTTGCAAAACTTCAACAAACACATAGTTCCAAAGTATTATTCATTTCGTAGGACTTCGTTCTCATTCATACAATACACTTCTTACTTTTTATTTCTACCCAATAATAATAAATAGTAAATTATTGAACATTTAATTCAAAATGACATTTTACTGATTTTATACTGTAAATTAAGAATGTCTTTATGAAAAATTGAGGAATACATTGTTTAATATTTAACATTTAACTAAAAGTTATTATAAGAGGTAAACATTGTATTGAATCTATTGAATATTGATATTATTATGCGCTTAAGGTCTGCATCAAAATGCAGTAAAAATGTTCGTGGAATCACGATTCACGCAGCCGCGATCATCCAATTCATTCGTGTTCCGTTTTTGACTTCTTTCTTCTTCGTTCTTCCGTGTGTTTCCGTTTTCGTCTTCTTTATTCTTTCCATATATTGACATCATTCCAGCACATCATCGAAATCACAGAGGAAGATTTCATTTTTGAATAACGAATATTCCTTCGTTTTTACAAGCAACGTACAAATGTATAGTTCATATTCATGATTCATGATTGAGCTTAATCAAAATCAAAAGAATGATGACAAAATAAATCTTACAACGTTACTTTACAAATACAATACAACGCAACGGTGCTCTGTGACCTGATCTGACTATAACGGTAAGCGTGATTACTAAATAATAATTTTAATATTGTTATTAATGAAAACGTATTGTGTATGACCATGTAAAGTTTTATTTCCATGTACAATAATAATTCGTGTCTCGTGTGTCATTCTTCTCTTCACTATTGGTTTCTCAATATTTTAGTATCATCCAGTGATCTATTCGGAAGTTTCGATCATCAGGAGGTTATCATTTATCATTATCATGGACGAAAATGAACCAATAGTGACGACTCAAGGATTCGACAAACGTTTACAAAGTGCGTTATTGAAGTATACTGATTTTCACAAGAAGCTTATGCAGGAGCAAGAATTTGTCAATTGGTTTCATCTTCATTTTTATGGATTTGTAAGATACAATTAAAATGAACATCATACCAATATCAAAATGACTGTTTTCATGTTGGTTAAATAAATACATCTGGAATTTGTAGAAGAAAGCTTACATTCTCGTTGGAAAAAGACTTGATCGGAAGATAGACAAGTTCCTAATCATTAATGACCAAACAGATACTTTGAGAAAATGCGACATAATGATGCATTCTAAAAAAGTGTGTAATATCAGAAGGGACTTATGGGAACTTACTGAGAAGCAGACACTTTTCTTCGAAAACACGTTGGTGGGCAAACAAAGAAACATTGTAAGGAAATCGCAACAATTAACGTTGATATCGTCATGTTCATGAATGATGTTATGATTGAACGGTTCATTTATAATGTAACAACTAACGAACTAACAAGAAGTAATTATTATTGTATGCAGACGGTGTACCAGCGATTTTCGGACAGTTCTCAACTGTTAGCTGATGCTGTACAGATTCGTTACCGGAAGGACCCCGAAGCTACTCCAGAAGAGCTCCAGCGAACAGAGATCCCAGATTTTCTTTGGTAAATTGAATCATGCATGTCATCCATTTGTATAATAATAAAATAATAATGTCCCTAAAAAGTCACGTAGCAGCTTAATTTCACTAGTTCTACAGTGCTGAATTGTATTACTTCATAAGCGCTTCCTATTTACGTATTCTTATCCACATTTTGTTTTGTAGGGAGGTCAATAATTTGTACCCGCACTCAAAACAAACAATGGATGAGTACAATTCACTCGTGTTTTCCGAGAACCTGGAGAAATTAACGAAAGAATTCTGTGATGTAATTGGAATTTCAAAAGAAGAATATGACATGAAAGATAGTGACGATGAAATGGACGCAGCAGCCCTTGAGTCATTCGAATCGCTACAATTCTAAAATTGTAATGCACATAATATGTACAACACATTAACGTTTGAATTGAACAAAGTAGTATTAATATTTTTATGTGATTGTCCGTGTGTGACGACTGACGAGTACAGTTTGTAACTAGTAGTAAGAACAGTAAATAAGTTAACAAAACATTGATTTGATGGTCATGTTATCATGTTGTCAATTGTCATATTTTATAAACCCAATGAATTATACATATTGCTGAAATTATTGCGTGATGGTGAGGAAGTAATGATATGCGTCATTGTCATTTATTTATGTGCGTCGGACAGTCGGACATTTTTATGTTTCGTAGGCTGTAGTAATGTGACAGGAAGCAAAGATAAGGAAACGGGAATTAATAAGACTCCAAGTTGCATGCCTTGTTGTTTTATTTTTGTATTGGATTGGAGTTGCTCATAAACGTGAATAACTCGCAATGCAGAAGCTGATTATTTTTTATGTGGTTTTCCCATTCATAGAATTTTCCAGAGGATGTTAACTCAAATAGCTGTGAAGTGAAGCTTATTGATATGTGACAGTTTAGTTGAATTTCTCGTTCATTTATTTTACCACATCAAGAATTGATTATCTAGTATTAATCGCTTCATCGAATGTCAAATGGACCGCGTTTCAGATTTTCAAAAATTGAAGCTCAAAGTGGCATCTGAAATAGTATGGAGCAGTCAAGCTGCGGTTGCTTTCTCGAGAGCATTTTATGTTGAAGACATACTTTTGGATAAAATTGACAGAGAGGTGAGATTAAATTATTTTTACAAGTTTAAGCAAATGCGCAACAGCCTTTAATTGTATGTTCCACTTTATATTTATAGACGACAGAAATAATTAATGAAAAACTTCGAATGCAAAATGATTTACTAGCATTCTTGGGGGAACTTCAGCGAACTACTGCTTGGGACACGGACACTTGCGAATCAAGAACTCATCGAATTTTGGATGCTTTACAAAACAAAGAACAATTCATCAAGTTGTTTCAAATCAAGATTATTGAAGCAAAGACCAGGCGACAGGTTCGAGTACAATTTGAATTTGGCATGATATGATGCCAAATTAATGCGCATAGATTCTACGCTTCAAGAACTGAGATTAATAAATTCTAATTCAAAATGAAAAACTTGTTATAATGTAGACCAAAACTTTAAAACTAGAAAGTATGTCATGCCGGGATTTGATGGTGGAGTTCGAAAGTATGAGTTTTGAAGAACTGGAGCAAGTTCGCGTACCGGAATTCTCATGGTAAATTGATATTCTCAATCATTGCATTGTTATGAAAGTTCACAAGGGTTTATCAAGAATTGAAACGTTTTAAAGTTTCATAGCCGAGTCGGACTTTGGGGCTTTAGAGGAATTAAATGAAGAATGGAATGCATTAAAGAAAAATATTTCTAAAGATATTCAACTGTACATTGCAGAAATGCATACAGTAAGAAGAGAAGCCTATTTGTATGCAAACAGGTAAATCTTGAATTCTTAACTTTGAGTGTGTTCTATATATAATGGATAAACATAAACATAATTCTGATATCTTTCCCGATTTTGAAACAGTTGGAAACCGAAGAATGAGGAAACAATGGCAAGGCGACTTACACTTTCAGGCTCAGAAGTTCCCCCCAGAATGAAAAGTCAAGGGCTTCTTCGAAAATTTTCTTCATTGTGGAGTCTCAGAAATGGAAAACCTGCTACGATACCTGAATAGCATATCCATGAAATCGAGGATTTTCCTTCGATTTCTTTTGTATAAATGTAAAGCTTCCCAACTCTGACATTGCAATGATAAAATGAAATTTTTTGTAAGTATATTATATATTATGTAACATTTACGACATCAGTCCGCTACAAAAACTGGATGAACAAGTACGAAAGGATTCACATTCCTGTCCACTTTTCTTTTTGTTACGTTGATATCCATGATTCGTAAAAGTTTCATGAAGGGTAATGCTTATTTTACTTTAAGACCGGATTTTTTGCGATACAATATTTTTGCCTTTGCTACTACGTAAGATTCGTGGCACAAGAGGGATTCCCTGATGTGACAAGCATTTTTAGACTTTTACTGTAGCGCCTTTCTGAAGGAAAGCTGAAAGCTGATGCTGTTGACATGTTTCCAATTTTCACGTAGGATTTGATATTCCTTGCAGACTTTCTGAAAAATGTCATTGTCGTATCGCATCGAGTATTGCGTAAATAAATACCATTTATATATCGTGTAATGTCGCATGGAGAAGTTTAAGGTTACACCAAATGGCACCCCTAGCATCATAAATACATGGGCTATTGCATTTTCTGAAGGCTTGGTCAGTGATACAAATACAATACGATGGCACATTGTGTATCAAAAATGATCACAGTTAATATTTTCTGATTTTCGAATACGTGTTCCGAAATGAAGATTCATATCCCAACCCTGTCTTCCTCCCACTTTTACTTTGGTGTTTATGGTTTTACTGTTAGAGAGTTGACTTAGACATTGCATTGGAGGTTATAAAAGCATCCAGTGCAGTGTGGACATAAAAGATAAAACTCAAACTTGCTTCGTTCAAGTGCGTTATACTCACTACACTATAAATGTAATGCATCTTGTATCCTGTTCGTACTTCGTACATTGATGATGAGCTTCTTTCACAGCTTGTTCTTGTGGATATGTTCACAATGTGGATATGAGATCGAGGTCAACTTTTTACGAGAGACCAGCAAAACCAAACCAACGAATAGCCAATCGCACGTGGAGCTGGAGACCGGGTTATCCTTGAGATGAAGTTTCAACTTTCTGTGTATACCTTGCACTTGATTTGGCTTGACTGAGCATTTTTGTAAATGCCCAAATGCCTACCTGTTCTTTGAGCAATTGGGCACAGGAATCGTAGGACTTAATAATTTCCTTTCAGCCGACAAAAACAGAAAGTCAAACATCTCGTGTCCTTATTC
>JABASF010002759.1:0-13044 GCA_019776145.1 Harlomillsia oculata
CTTCTTAATAAGCGCCTTTTGCTCTGCCTTCTTCATGACCAAACGCAATTGACGAGACAACTTGGGCTCGGAATTCGGAAATCGGTCGACGATGAGTTTTTTGATTGTGTTCAATGGCAAACCCTTCCGCTCTCGCGAAGCCTCAAGAACTGACACCAACATGTCCTCGATCGGATTCGCACTCTTTCCGACCATCGTGTCCTTCAGCTTTACATTTGTGGTGAGATGACCAAAGTCCAAAAGCACAATCTGTGACTCGAATATAAGCACAATATGCCACAATGTAGCGTCCGAAAACGACGACTGAGTCTCCAAACAACGAACTGCTCCTTGTCGACAAAAAAACTTTCAAAACATGTATCCACAACAACAGCATAACATGAACATTCCCAACCCAACTTTCCAGAACATTCCAGGCTACTTTTTGAATCCAAACTTTCGCCCATTTAAATGTGAAGGACCGTTTTTAAAACAAAGCAATGGAATCTTTGTTGACTTTGTTATCATTTTTATCATCCTGTAAGATTGAGACTTGAATAACGAGAGATGAACAAAAGTAACTATTTCTGCTCTAACTTGAACACTAAAAACAAAATTAAATTAAATGTTATACATTCCTAAAATTCGGTTCATGTTTTGTGAAAGTCGTTTTTCGTTTCCTGTTTAATCGAAAAGACGAGCTTTTCTTGTGCATTTGCATCTAAGGATGCAAAGATTGTTGACGCGAGGTCGAAGAATGCTCAGTCCTCATCTCGTCATTTCTGTTGTTCACTGGGACTGCCATTGTGACTGAGTGACTGCGCTTCCATTTGGTAACGAGGTGGATCGACAATCATCAAATCATTCGTTTCGGTTGTCGCTGGAATAAGATGCAACTGTAACTGGATAACTGGAACAATGCAGACAACAGTTTTTTTATTGGAATTTGGAATGCTTATTTAACACCAAATCTTTCTGTTTAACAATTTTTATAATGTCCTTATGAATGTACCATTATAGAGTAAATAGAGAATAGGTAAGGTATCCTCTCTGTGAATGTGAGTGTACAAGAAGACTTGAATTTGGTTTTAGGCGGTTTCTACATCAATGCCCATGCCCATATCCTCCAATATTGGCTTGAGCAGCGGAAGCAGCCCAGGCGGCTTTGTTGGCAGCTTGTTGAGCCAAAGCTAAGTCATGAAGGGACGCTTGTTGTTTTTGAGCCAAAGCCCATGCATTTTGCTGAGCTTGGTAAGCCATTTGAGCTTGCCAGGCTTGAACACTTTGAGCTTGTTGTAAGGCATGTTGAGCAGCGTACAATGTTTCCTGAGCGTAATACCCGCCGTATCGATGAGTATGATGAAGAGCTGCGAGTTTCGCCGCCTCGGCTGCGTGAACCGACGCTGCCGTCTTGGCGGCTTGCGTGCTTTCAGAATACGCTGCGGCTTGAGCTGCATTTGCGGCTTGTGAAATCTGTGAAGCTTGCGCTTGTTTTGCTGCTACTATTGCCTGAGCCTTTTGTAAACAAGAGCAAATCATAATTAAAATAGTTCATATTAAAATCAATACTATGAAAATCTATGTAATTGTTACCTGATGTGCTGCTTGACTCGCCTGAGCTGCCAGAATTGACCTTGCTTGTTGAGCGGCTTGATATGCTGCGGCTCCTTGAGCTGCTTGTGCTGCTTTGGCTTGGTTCGCTGCCTGTTGTGCAATGGCCGCCGCTCCACCGACACCGCCGCCGTAACCGCCATAATCTCCATATCCACCTCCGGATCCGAACCCGCGTCGTACCCTTGACTTTTAATAATGAAATTCGATCAATTAAGGTTGAAAGATGAATTGGAATGATTCATGGAGAAATGTTCATGGACGCATGAATGGGAGGTTTGAATGCAAATATACATACTTGAACAAAATAATGAGAATGTAACGAGTTTTTCAGTTCAGTGACATCAGTTTGTATTGTACCCGCTTGCACAGTTGGGATTCCTGCAGAACAAATGGTGATAACTACGACAATCCATGATGATAAAATGAATGGTGGTTGAACACGTTTCTGATGATATGTCATCTTGAATTCTGATGAGAATGAGAATCTGTAAAAGAAATTGCTCTCTTCTGAATAGAAGAGTTGAAATCAATTGACAAAATATAGTAAGATTCCACAAAGCAGAAGAGTAAGCAGTTTTTTTGCACCCGCAAAATCACCAGAGAAGTTGATCACTGATTTTAAATAAATTATGTGTCCTGTTAACAACAAAAAGGTTGTCCCGTTTGCCCTTTGACCCCGTCTAAAAGCAATGAAGGTTAATTTATTTGAACTATTTCTAATTATATTGTTAGTAGTTTTAATTGAGTTGCACACAACTGTTTCTTGTTTTGTTCACTTCCTTCGAGTGCTCAGTTTCAACTGCATTTGTATCACAAAGAAGTGCACAAGGTATTCCCTAGCATCTCAATTAGGATTAGGTAATGATTCTAAAGATGATCAGTTTCGTTAGTCGTTAACATCTTATAAGGATTTGCATGTTTAGAAACTAACTCACATCACATCTTTGTTTTCTTAAATGGAAGCTAGCACGAAGGTTGACTCCACTTCAACTTTTTGGATACATCCCTCATGTGAAATGAAGAGAGAAAGGGAACAATGAAAACAAAAACTTGTTCAAACAGCGGAAAGTGAAACTCATTTACTAATGCAAATCCTTTCACAATGAGAAATGAAAGGAATACTTCGTCATTTTGGTCACGCGGAGCGAATTTCGTTTTATTTCGTATACAAGATTTTTACATTGCTTACAACCTTCGCTCGTGAATTTCTCAAGTAGAAAGAAACTGTACTATTTTTGAAACTAAATGAAAGACATTGCATTTTTCATTCAACAATTTACTTGGTTTAGGCAAATAAACTAACGTTTCGGTATTACATGTTACGTATTACACCATCATATCATTGAAATCACGGAATTCTCGTCCTGTTCTGTCGACACATGTTATAAATGCTCACTGCACGGTAAACACGCTTTTTGACGACGCTTTCTAATAGTTAAGTAATCGAGAGATCTCATTGATCCCAGATCATGGACTTTGCAGTCTAAACAAAGTTAGGTCATCAACGTCGACGACGACGGTATTCACCCTTGTAACCAGCTGGGACGTGTCCTGTGGCTATCGAGTTGTACCATTGTCCAACTTGGTTGGCTGCGGCTCCCGCAGCAGCAGCTTGATGTTGTCCCTGTTGTTGCAAGTAATCAAGTCCTGCAGCTGAAGACGCTGCCGAGTTGATCTGAGCCTATAATTGTCGTTTATAAACATATAATCAAAAATTAATTTTCTATCTAACATTAATCTAGTCAACGAAATTCAGTGTTGACATGTACCTGATAGCCATTTACAAAGGCATTATTAGGAACCGAAACAGTCTTAAGAGCAATGGTGTCAAACACGACTTGTGGTCCGGTCACCCCTGAATGATGTGCTCCGGCAACATTTGTGCCACCGTAACCAACTCCCAAAGCACTTTGAGCTCCGATTCCCCCAGAATAGCGTTCTCCGTAGTTTCCTCTTCGAACCTGGTACGATAGTAATTAAAATATCACTGTTAATTTGGTAAATCATTTATGTATGAAAAAAAAGTGTTAATGATCTATAATTCTTTTACTCGAATATGCTTCTCTGAGGCTTGTGTTTCTGTGAAAGCAACAAATACGGCAACAAATGCCAGGGCAGCTCGGATTGTCAACATGATTTGAATGCTGACGTGACGGTTCGAACAGAGTTTATCAAGTATTTGGGATAGGTGCTAGGCTCCCAAGCTTATATACTGTCCTAAAGACGACTGTGGTAAGCATGACTAATTAACGAATGCTTGAAATACTGCTTCGACATCATCATCATCTGGTAAAATGGATGAAAGGAGATTGTAAAAGGAAGAATGATACAACCTTTTTGTACAGAGAGCAAAATCATGACTGACATGATGACAGAAAGACATGAGACACAATACAACTTTCAGAGCGCAGCTTCGATGTCCAACGGAGAAACTGATGCAATTCTTACACTCTTTTATTATCCTGAAATTACATACATGACTCGAAAAACTTTACAAAATTTATTTATTTGGTTTTTTTTATTGTTTGCTTTGTTTCCATAAAAAGGGAAAGAGAAAGGCCGGGAAAAGTTTCCCATGCAAAATAATAGTTGAGTAAAAGTTGTGCAAAAACTATGTACTTAATATTATAGTCAGCGGTTAGGAGCTATAATAAACGCATCATACTATTAAATCAAGATTAAATTAGTATTTACAGTTCCATTGTTTGCATAGAATCATAAATTATAGTCCACCTTTGTATGGAACGTGTGAAGGTGAAGCTGATGCGAAAGCGTTGAAGACTTGATTTTGGGATTCATTCGATGTCATAGCTGAATGCAACAAGGATGTAGCGCTAAGTGTTGGAAGCTCAGCGTGACGCTGCTGAGTTCTTCTGTATTTCAAATGAAATAAACTGAATTTATAGACTGAAGGTATACTTGGATTGCAACGAGTAATATTAGCTTGGTTTGAATCAGTTGAATAATGAATAACAATTAATTAAATTACGGAGAACTGGCGGACGCAGGGCGAAGAGCAAACGTCGGCGACAGAATTCCATAGTCAGTATAGACAGTATAGCCTCCGCCGTAGGAAGTGGATGGAGCCCAACTGCTAGCTCCGGTGTCCAAGTCACCGTTGTTACTAAAAGATGATGCACCACCAGACGAAGAACCGTACCGACTCAATGTGAACGTATTCAGAATGTTACTGTCGAAAAGGCTTGGTTGTCCAGCGGATTGGCCATAGGAACTTCCTGAATTCCCAGTGGATGAACTGGGACCAGTGTTTCCACTTCCGGCACCACCCAAGTATGAAATGAATGGTGAGGAGGCATCTTGAATGTAAAAGTAAATACTCGGGTCCGTCATTGAAGATGGTCTGGAAGATCCACCTCCACCACCGTAACCGGATGAAGCTGATGTTCCGAATGGATACCCTGCACCACCTCTTTTATGTCGCTTTAGAATTAGAATTTGGTATTTGAATGTACCAGCAACAATTTGTGGATCAAAAGAATAATAGTATTAATAATAACAGATAATTTAAAACACAAATTGTATTTCATTAAAATTGCATGTATAGTTTTAGCTAATTTTGTATAAAACGTGCTTACGACAGTCCCGGTCACGTATGCGACAGAAGCCAAACTGAATAAACATACTGCCGAAATAGCAATGTGAAGTACGAGTCCCTTCATTTCCGCAAAAGAGATGAAGTGAACTAAACTTTTGTACCAGGAATGAACCCGAGGGAATCATTTACAATTCTATTTAAATAGTAAGACGACCTATCTAATGCAATTAAGAGTTGAAGGTATCTTCCTATTGTCTCAACTGTCACGTAATATCATCACATCACATCTTTATCATCACATCACGTTCTTGCCATTAGATGTGTGTAATCAGTTCCGATTTCCAACAACGTTGCGTCTTACTGTCCTCTGCATGGGGCTAGGTTAAGAAGCTAGAGCGAAGTTGCGAAGGGATGATGATAATGATGAAGCCAAACTTAAACCACCCACACACTCCAAACTCCAAAGCGTCGTCTGCGTCTTGAGCGTGTCCTGTCTTTTTCAAGTGCACTTTTATGTAATGAGTCTCACTTTAACGTGATTATTATGTCATGTCATTTTAAACTTTCAAAATGGAACAATTACACACCAACTCATTCAAATGCACCCGACCGCCTCCGAAAGTTGTTCCGAGACGGCGGCGACGTTACGTTCTTTTGCTTTCATTGTTGTGGGAAAAGGTGCCGCGTTTTATTCAGTGGATGCAGCACAAATTAGTGAAGTACAATCGATTCCTTTTGTATCAAAAGTTGGGTGACACTGTTTTAAAACAATGCTAATGAAACCATTTCTTAGAAAAAAGGCACCTATAAAATGGACAGTGTGTAAAATGAAAGGTACCTAGCCGTGCTTTCCTTGTTTGAGCTTAAGGTGGTGATAATAAGCAATCGTGAAGGTGAAATTGAAATGCATTCTTATTTTTCTTATGAAAAGGTATTCAGCTTTCGAAACGAATTAATTTTATACAAAATTTTATTTATTGAATTCAAATGATGCATGAAACAGATATATTAGTTTTAAGTTTGGTGTCATTGTACATTACGTACTTTTATACTGTGCTGACTTTTATTTAATCTTTGTTGATCATATTGTTAACTTAAAAATTACTTTCCATAACTTCCTTTGAACTTTGACCCGGCTGCTGCACTGGTTCGCGCAGCTTTAGCAATGGAACTTGCGTAATCGCCGACATCAAATGCATTGCCCAAATCCCCAGCACTCAAAGTCATCATGTTCCTCTGACTTTGGTCCATAGCTAAATTCCCACCAACACCAGCTCCAATGAGAAGATCGGTTGAATACGCATAGCCACCGTGACCAAATCCGCCCCGTTTTACCTAGAAATTGCATCCAAACATTAAAAGTCGTTAAGAAAATAATTACTGGTTACTCAATTAGCTCAAATTGTATAATCAAAAATAGGTTAGTCTTTTAGATGTACCCGTTCTTTTCCCAAAGTTGTGGCAAACATTGAACTAAAGACTAATAATGTCAACAACCAGGCAAACGCTCTCGTCACCGACGACATGTTTGATACAAAGAATGAAATGAATCAAAAATACGTCAAAAAATACAAAATTCTGTGGAATCTTGATTACAAGGAAACGTTAATGATTGCAAATGTCTCGTCAAGAGGCTAATGCTCCTGAATTCCTTTCCTCTTCCCTTTATAGAATTTTTGGTAAACGTTGTGTTGCAGAGTTGGCTAATTGCATTTAAAGTACTCCTTTTGTACACTTTACTTCCCACACACGAAATTGGAGTTCCCCCCAACTGAGATTTTGTACTTTTGAACAACAACTTGACAATGTTGTCGTTACATTACAAAATGACATTAGAATTTAATAGAATGAAAGGTATAGGGTGTGACAAAATTTTTGTCGTCGTTTCTATTGCGTTTCACTCAATAAATGAGTTACACAAAACGTAATTTATTTTAGTAAATACAATCTCACTTTCTAGTCCAATTTCTAAGAATTGTTGCGGATTCTTCTGTCTCTTCAATATCTTTGTTGTGTGCAGAATGGTTTCATGCTGTCGGCTACTAAAACGGTTTCTGCACTTTCAACATTTTACAGTTTGCTTCATGTTTAAATTGTAACCTAAAATTAAATGCAAATGATTTCAACTGGGTGAGTCGAATTTTAAAAGTTTAACAGCATCAGCTTTATAGTTAGAACTTTTCTACATTTATCTGTATATTTATTACGTGAGTTTATTACAAATGAGTAATGAATATTAGTTGTATCTAATCAATCGAATGATATAATTAATGTTCCTTCATGAGTTTGAGGCCGTGAAGACGCTGTCCGTGAGCCAAAGCGAGTCCATGAGCCAACAATGCAGCATTTGTATGGAAATGATACAGCTTTCTTTTGTAGGAACGTGTTGGTACGAACGTTCCTGGTGGAAGATGAATGTTCAAATATTGATTCGGAATGCTTTGTTTCCACAATGGAACTCGATGTTTCTTCGATTCCACCTGAAGATATGGGTGTGTGCTCGGAAGGAATTGTCCGTACACGATTTCCGGAGGTTTAAAATGTGCAGGTTGCTTTGCTTCAGCTAAGAAATCGTGTATTTCTGGTTGTTCTATGATTGTAGGAAGCTCATTGGGAACTGCACCCAGAGAAGCTGACACTTCACGTACTTTTCGATTTTCTGACTATATTAATTTAGTAATCGAATTTAGTAATTTATAGTAATTTAGTAATTCAATCGGTTTATTAAATTGAGCTATGCAAAAGTTGACGGTTTAAAAAATGCAAAATGATAACGAGTGGACGTGCTTACTGTTGTTTGTGTAAAAGCCATGTGTGCGCTATTATTACTTTTTGCTCCACTGGATTGTTCTAAGTTACTCAGACTTAAAAATCCGAGGATGAAAATTATTTTCACAATCCCCATTATCAAAGAACTAATATAAATTACAATAAATTATAATATAAATAGTTTAGAAGTAACAACTCGAATGGCACACAGCTCACAAATGCCAAAAAATGAAAGGGTGGTAGATGCCCAATTTTGGCAAGTATAGTGAACAGTGAAACATTCCGTCTGTGAAAATTCATCAATGCAAACATGAAAATGACAAAAGGAAACTACCTAAAGGAAGTAAGACCTTGAGCTCAAAACCGCGATTGATTGTTTCCAAGATTCCATTTTATTTGCATAGCCGAAATGTCTTTGGAGTTGGTATATCAAATTGCGCAATTGCAGTCGTCGTCGCGTCGTCAGTGATACAATTTTGTTCAAATGGCCCCAAAGTAAGTTTAACAATAGAAAGGATACGCTGCAGTAATGCAACCATTGGGTCTTTTACAAATGGCCCTGGCTGTCAAAGATCAGTTAAAAAGGTGATCCTTTCCTTTTCATTTCCCGTGTCATACAAACATCTTTTTGCAAAGTCATGGTACGGTACATGCTTTCATTCCACGCTGTTATGTTGTATTATATACTATCTTATCTTGTATGCTAAATCTGCTATAAATCTCACTCCAATATCTTGTGATTCATTGCTTCAATGCTTCCTTATATTATTACTGCAACAGAGAACGCAAGGAATAGCGGCGACGACACGACGAGTTGTAGGAGGTCAAATGATTGTCGACTGACAAACGTCACTATTAGATTTTTCCAAAGAGCAATCCGCCATTGCCATAACCTCCGGATGACAAGACAGTCGGGCCTCCGTGACCACTATTGTAACCTCCGTAGGCACCCAGAGCTCCAGGAACTGAAATTCCACCTGCACCCCCGCCCGCTGGAGCATATCCACCCGACGCTTTATTGTGACCTGTGAAACCTCCATAAGCTCCCAGAGAGGCCTGAAAGAACACAGCAAAACATTATATTGCAAACAGTAGAAAACTTAAGGTCCAATTTCGTTTCATTCTTGACTTTCTGTGCAATTTTACTAAAACTCAACTTTATCTTACAAATGTGCTCATCTTGGCCACTCCGCTGAAGTCGTTGTACCCGCCCGCGTAGGCACCTCCGCGTTTCACCTGTGCGATTCCAATTGCAAAATTCCAATCTGTAACTTTGTTAATACTAATGAATTGAATCAGTGACACTTGATTGAATCCTTACCCGAGAATAATGAGAAAGACCATTACAGATTCCGCTCAGTACGAGGACAATGAACAAATTCGAAAGTAAACGTAACATAATTTTAGCAGAATGTTTGATATTACTAGTGATTTTAGCTAATTTGTAAAACTGCGATATTTGATTCTCCGATTTCAATACAAAATTCTATTACACTTCCACCGGGACACTGAACCCATTGCATGAAACTTTTAGGACTTATAGCATAGCTCACTTGCTGGTGGACTCACGACCACGACACATGTCGTCATCATTCCGATGCGTTTGCAACACCATTCCAAGTCCTTTTGTCATTTTGAGAAGACAAAAGGTCTCAGCTCGTTTTGTTCCTCAATCTTTAGAACACACAACATTATTCAAAAGAGAAATCTGCAGGAGACGTTGTTTTACCCATCTTAGCTACAATGGCTACAAAATCACATATATTCATGAAAGAATTGGCTTTCGAAAAATCAATGTTTGGCATTATATGCAGAGTTTGCTCAATCTCTCAGGTACATGTACAACAAACGTACAGCAAGAGTGCTGAGCTTGAACATTATCAGAGCATACTAAATACTAATAAACCTATGTAATTGAACTGGTTTATATTTTCTGTCACTAAATGAAATCATCAAACATGTCCTATATGAGAGCAATTTCAGTCTACTTTGTGTTTGAAAAACCTTCCTCGACAACTTTGACTACATGTTCAATTAATTTAGCTGCAAAGAGATCATTTATGATGATTGTTATTTTCTATTTCTGTTCTTTGAAGTTTGAATCTTTGAATGTCTTTGTTTCGGTTCGTGTAACTCAAACGCGCGAAGATGAAGATAACAAATCACGTCTATACGTCTACATTCAGATCTTCCTTGTTCTTCACATTGAAAGAAGTAATCATTATCATTATGTACTACTCTTTGACGTAATTTCGTGATTATACAAGAAGGCTGTATGCTTTACCGATGACTACACCTGGTCCTCGTGGTTTATAATAGCATTATACTAAATGACACAATGAGAATTTTCTGCACATTTTTACAGAAGAGTAAAACTCCTCAGACAGAATGAACAAAGGTGAACGGGAGGAGGATTTCCAGCTTTAGCGAAGCGAGCTTTATATGCTTAGTGATTCAACTTTTTTCCACCCTGCAAGCATAACAAGAGGAACATCTTACAATCACACGGAATCAATTTTGTACATTACATTCAGACATGCATGCATGGGACGATGTAGTGATGCGAAATCAGGCTGGACAAGGTGAACGGGTTGGGTTCGAATGGACGGATTCAGCTTAGAAACAACGAAAACTAGACATGCAATGTCGCTTTGATCTTCACGTCCACCACTGCACTACTGTTGGCACTTTCCATGTACCAATCTTTGCAACTTTGCAAACTTTGATAGCTTTACATTACCCGAAGCGTCTTGTCTCATTATTAATTATTAATCGATTTTAAAATGGCATTACCTGACATGGAGGAGCGAATGTTGCTTACAGAGGTACGATATATCTTCAGTTTGAAATTTGACATTTTTTGAATACAGATTTTAGTAATCATTCTGAACCGTACATTTTTGTAGTTTCGTAAACGGGTATCGAATGTATTCTCTGCGGAGTATCACCAGGATGATCCAATGCTTCTGAGATGGCTCAGAGGTAATGTTTAATTGTTGACAATTAATTAAAAGTTTCAGTCAAAATTATCTTATTAGTAAATTCTGTATCTTATTCTGTTGCCCTTTAGCAAGAGACAATGATTTGGACCGAGCAGAATTGATGCTGAGAACGGTAATACCAATGTTACTAAATGATACATTAACTGTTATTCGTATCGACTATGCAATCTGATATATTTATATTTTAATACTTTTCATTTACATTGCTTATGCAGTCAATTCAATGGCGTCTTCTTAATAAAGTAGATACGGTGCGCACTCGCGTGTTCGATAGCTTCTTCAAAACAAACTACCCATTTTATATTAACGGGGTTGATCGAGACGGACGCCCACGTACGTTTCTATATAACTGACTTTGTCATATTACAAAATTTTAATGATATAAACTGTATTTGATTTATAGTTTTGATAATGCCACTTGGAAGATGGGATATTCGAAAAGCTGCGGATGCAGGTCGAATTGACGAGTTCATAGATTACACGAATTACATGCTAGAGAGTATGATCCATGCCATTTTGATGAGCGATGGTGTACCAAACGACGCGAAATGGCCCAACACTCAAATGACTTACATTATCGATTGGGACGGATTTGCATTTGGGCAGCTACTCAATCTAACAAGTACTCAGAAATTCGATACATAATAATCATTAAGTAAACAATCTATATCTAGCATAAAAATCATAAAAATCCATTTTGAAATTACAGCTGCTCAAAACATTCTCAAGATGGTCATGGTGTACGAAGCTCATTACCCCGAAATCTTACATCATTGTTTTTATATTAACTGCTCTCGAGCTTTTCAAATCTTCTTCAAATTGATGAAACCGTTACTGGCTGCTAGAACGATGGCAAAAATTTACGCATACGGATCCAATCCTTTGGAATGGGAACCCGAGTTGCAAAAACTCATTGCACCAGAGCAACTTCCACCCTACTACGGAGGAACAGCTTCCATGCGCTCCGAATCTTTGGAACAACCACGTGTTGAATTCTTCCACGCTAATATCAATGATGATGCTAATGCGGAAGGTCAGGCTAGAGCAGGAAGATCTGGATCTATTTAATATCTTGTAATTTCTTTCGTATTAGACTCATATTGTAAGTCCTAATTAAATCATCATCTCATCATATATAAAATATAATCAATCACACAATTTTAAATCCGTTACTGCTATGTCATTGTCAAGTTATTATCATTCAATAAAGGAGTGGGCTTCCAAATGTGTATAAATCAACGTGTAAAAATGAATGTGGTATCTGGTATGTGAGATGCGATTTCATTTAGTGAATCGAGTCCCTGTCCCAGTGACTAGTGACCATCTACATTCTAAACTGAAAGTTCATTTTTAGACACTATCATACTAATATTAACAAGAACAAGTAAATAAAGGTATTCAAGGATACCCTGTTTTTGTAGCATGACGGCAACAAACCCAAATGTAACAACCTGTTGTCTAGTTTATTGATGTCCAGTCGTCCAGTCAGTCCAGTTTACTTCCAGTGTATCGTGTACATATTCGCTTCTCGGTTGCGTTCCATTCCTGACATTCGCCCTAGCTTCATTAATCCTATAATTTAATTTATGGGCTAGCGTACATTATTGTATTGTACTTTGTACAGCTTCTATTCTACATAAAAAGTTCATATCTTCCTGTTTCCTATTCGCTTTCTCTTCAACTTTCACTTATTCTTTTTCCTACAAAATCGTGAACATAGACACATTCACCAATGAACCGCGTTTACTTCATTATTTTATCAAAGAGTCAAAGAGTATACCAATACCAATACCAAGGAGGTTTTCAAAGACTATATTAAAGAATCTTTATTATCATATTGATATTATACCTTTCACTTTCTTTAAAGGAATGCGATACCAAATTAATATCAATTTATTTGTTAAAGTAAGTGGTGTGGAGCGATTTTCAAATGGGTACAATTTCAGAAGAAGAGAAGTTCTTAATTGTTCAGTTGCGAGCACGACTTGCAGACGTATTGCTCACTGAAGAACAACAAAGTGACGTATTCTTGATTCGTTGGCTTCGAGGTCTGTTTTGGCTGTCATATTAATTTGTTAAAAGACATTACTGTAAAAATAATTGCATAAAGGACAAGTATAGAAT
>JABASF010002760.1:0-13042 GCA_019776145.1 Harlomillsia oculata
ATCAATCAGGATTTTTGAGCTTGACAAAATATGCAAAATTGAAATCAGCATACAACAACGTCAGCAAAATGATCAGCAGATGAGTAACAAACAAAAACATAACATGTAAATCGTAATAAGACGACACAACTTCGATTACAGAACATAGAGCAAGCCTGAACAGCACAGCATTGATTTGGTTGGTCCTGAAGCGCATTTCAAAAGTGCAAACGGCGGACGCGGAACGGTGAATGCATTTGCACACAGCCAAAAATCGTATTCAAACTCAAACTTTCAGTTGAAAAATCTAGTGACCTGAGGTCGTGAGCTTTGAGGTCATCCGCAATTAGGTAAGTTAACGTCAATTGTGACACAATTTTAATTTCATTTAGACTAATTCGACCCAGGTCAAGTGGAAAAGTGACCTGGAAAAGAGTGGAAAAGCGAACAGGGCCCATAAAAGCAGAGGAGCAGCATGCAGGGTTTCGGTCGTGAGTATTGCTAGACCCGCGCATGTGGGCCTGGGCCACTACATTTGATTAAAGATCCAAACCCTGTTCCTCACTAGAGTGAATACAGTGCAGACAGTTACTCACATTCATTCACAAACAGAATCAGAATCGTCGTCATCTCGTCATACGAGTTCGATTCTTCTTCCTTCGTAGTTGGTCGTCGTCGTCGTCGGTCTCGTTTTTCGTCGTTCAGTCGTTCTGTCACATCATCGACTTTAGGTGGTAATGGTAATTGCTGACGACGGCGGGTCTCATTTGTTCACATCAAACAGTCCGGTTTCATTTCGTTGTTCGTATCCTGTTGTTATTCCTGTCAAATCTGAATCAAATTGTTTTCGTCACGAACGAGACTACTCGAATGATTTTTTCTGTTGGTTCATTCATCTTCTGTCGTCACTCTTACTATTTCATTTTGTGAAATCCAAGTTATTTTGCTACCAGGAATATTCTTAGTAGCGTTTCTTCTTGAAAAGGTAAATAAAATTGGTAAAGATATAGCGGTGAAGTAATATCAGATCAGTGACTACACAATAATTGTGTAGTCATAAAATGCGCATAAATGTGTTATCTGTACAGTACAAATTATGACTTCGTATTTTGAAAGGTTTATGAACATATAAAAACAATTATTATGAAATGATATTTTTACAAAGCGTTGTTACGTTTTGTTTCCAGTTCTTGTTGCACAAGGAACCTAAGTGGATGACTGGGACTGCAGGTTGGCAGAATCAACAACAGCATCATCAACATCTGACATCTCCGAAAATGGCGGCGACCATGGCGGAGCACGCAGTCAAGTTGCTGGATTTTACACAGCGTCTGGACATTTCACTTTTGGATTCCGTCGTAGGGTGTATGTATACGGGTACCGGGGAACAGGTGAGCATGACCTTAAATACAAATACGGGTTGGTTATAATTTTTGTTCTGAAACCTGAAATGATAATGTTTTCGCTTTTTTAATTGATTCCTGTACAGCAAAAGGCAGCCCAAGACATTCTGAACAACCTGAAAGAGCACCCGGAGGCATGGACTCGCGTTGACGCTATTCTTGAATTTTCTCAGAACCAGCAGACAAAGTACTATGCGCTCCAGATTCTGGAACAAGTGATCAAAACCCGCTGGAAAGCCCTCCCGCGTGTTCAGTGTGATGGCATCAAGAAGTATATTGTCGGACTTATTATCAGCACGTCTTCCGACCCAAATACACTGGAAAATGAGAAAGTCTATCTCAACAAGCTCAACATGATTTTGGTCCAGGTGAGTTGCCTTCTATTTATAAAATAATAAATTAAAAACTCATAGTGGAGTCAATCGATTCGACGACGTGAGTTCGTGAGTTGTATTGTAAGTTGATTCTTTTGTGTATGTTTGCAGATTTTGAAGCGAGAGTGGCCAAGGAACTGGGAGTCTTTCATCCCTGACATTGTCGGCTCTAGTAAAACCAACGAGAGCTTATGTCAGAACAACATGGCGATTTTAAAACTGTTGAGCGAAGAGGTGTTCGATTTCTCCTCGGGACAGATGACACAAACCAAGGCCAAGCATTTGAAGGACACGATGTGCTCTGAATTCTCACAGATTTTTACGTTGTGTCAGTTCGTGCTGGACAACGCGTCGAACGCAAAGCTGGTAACGGCTACGCTAGAGACGCTGTTGCGCTTCCTTAACTGGATTCCGCTTGGATACATTTTTGAGACTGACCTCATCCAAACGATGACATTCAAGTTTCTGCAGGTGCCCGACTTCCGAAACGTGACACTTAAGTGTCTCACCGAAATCGCCGGTGTCACCGTCGGGTCCCAGTACGACGACAAATTTCTTGTCATGTTCAACCAGTGCATCCAACAGCTAGAACAGGTAACCAAACCGTAGTAAGATACATTCCCAGATCCGAATTTATTGCACGTACACTAACATTAACTTTGACGTGAATGCGATGTTAGATGGTTCCTTTGTCGACGAACATTCGAGACGCGTACCTGCAGACGGGCGACAAGGATCAACAGTTCATTCAGAATCTGGCCATGTTTCTTTGCACTTACCTGAAAGACCACGGCAGCCTGCAGGAGAAGCAGGCTGGTACCGCCGACCTTCAGAAGGGCCTACAATACTTGGCGCTGATTTCCGAGGTTGACGACATCGAAATCTTCAAAATCTGTCTGGAGTACTGGAATGCTTTGGCGTCGGATTTGTACAGGTACCTTCTCGATTCCAGGTACCGCCAGTACCGTTAGTTGTACTTTTGTAGTCGCTTTGTTCTGTTTCTTAAGTTTGAACTAACGTCTGACTGATTGTTCTATTGCTGTTCTACTGATTTCAGGGAAGCTCCGTTTATGCAATCAAGTCCTATCTTCCTTGTCGGAAACCACACAGGTAGTGGTGGAGCTCGGCGGCAGTTTTACTCATCGGTGCTGACTCGAGTCCGATTCGTTATGATCAGTCGCATGGCGAAACCGGAGGAAGTCCTGGTAGTGGAGAACGAGAATGGTGAAGTTGTCCGCGAGTTTATGAAGGATACCGATTCGATCAATTTGTACAAAAACATGCGTGAAACGCTGGTTTATTTAACGCACTTGGACTGCTCCGACACGGAGCGCATCATGACCAAGAAGCTTCAAAATCAAGTCAGCGGGACCGAGTGGTCGTGGAAGAACCTTAATACAGTGAGTCTGAGTCCGTCAAGCGGGTTCAATTTCATTTTTAGATATTAATTTTTAATCTTCCCCATGTTTTTTTCTAGCTCTGTTGGGCGATAGGCAGCATTTCGGGAGCAATGCATGAGGAGGATGAGAAGAGGTTCATCGTGACTGTCATCAAAGACCTGTTGGGTTTATGTGAGCAGAAGAAAGGCAAGGACAACAAGGCCATCATTGCATCCAACATTATGTACGTAGTAGGGCAGTATCCGCGTTTTCTCCGGGCACATTGGAAATTTTTAAAGACTGTTGTTAATAAACTTTTCGAGTTCATGCACGGTGAGTGATACCTGTCTCTTTGCTCAGTCTTTACATCTTTAGTACATTTCGCTTATTCTTATTCTATTGCCAATTCTGTTTTTGGTGTGCAGAGACCCACGATGGAGTGCAAGACATGGCATGCGACACGTTCATCAAGATTGCGCAAAAATGTCGTCGGCACTTTGTGACGGTGCAGATTGGAGAGCTTCTTCCGTTCATCGAAGAGATTTTAAGCTCAACGTCGACGATCATTTGTGACCTGCAACCTCAGCAGGTGCACACGTTCTACGAGGCGGTGGGTTACATGATTTCGGCACAGTCTGATGGGTCAGTACAAGAGCAGCTCATCGAGAAGTACATGAGTCTTCCGAATCAAGTGTGGGATGACATAATTTCGCAGGCGTCTCAGAACGTGGCTGTTTTAAAGGATATTGACGCTATCAAGCAGCTATCGTCTATCCTGAAAACCAACGTCAGAGCTTGCAAGGCTCTTGGACATCCATACGCTACGCAGGTTGGTGAATTATGTCATTATGAGTTTTAATTTGATTGATTGGTCGATATTGGACGTTCATCCATTCATACATTTCTTATCTGTGTTGCAGCTTGGTCGTATTTATCTGGATATGCTGAACGTCTACAAAGTGATGAGCGACAACATTTCACAGGCAATTTCTCTGAACGGCGAGAACGTTACGAAGCAGCCTCTGATAAAAGGCATGAGAGTAGTCAAGAAGGAGACGCTAAAGCTAATTGCAGGTTGGGTGTCTCGCTCCAACAATCCGCTAATGGTCATAGAAAATTTCATCCCTCCGCTGCTCGAGGCTGTGCTTCAGGATTACCAACTGACGGCCGTCTCCTCTGCGCGCGAGCCAGAAGTCCTCAGCACGATGGCTGCTATCGTCGACCAACTTGGCGGTCACATCACACCACAAGTCCCCAAGATCTTCGACGCAGTTTTTGAGTGTACGCTTAGCATGATCAACAAGGACTTTGAAGAGTTCCCGGAACACCGCACCAACTTTTTCATCTTACTTCAAGTAAGCCAAACTTTTAACGTTGTCTGATATTAACATTGAACACACTTTGGAATCATTATCATTTTATTTTGATTGTATGTTTAGGCGGTGAACACACATTGTTTCCCGGCGTTCTTGTTGATATCTCCTGTCCAGTTCAAGTTGGTATTTGATTCCATCATATGGGCTTTCAAGCACACCATGCGAAACGTTGCTGATACGGGTCTCAATGTACTGTATCAGTTGCTTCAGAACATTTCTACGCAAGAGACTGCTGCACAGAGTTTTTACCAGACGTACTTCACAGAGCTGATTCAACACATTTTCCAAGTGGTAACGGACACCTCTCACTCGGCGGGATTGGGAATGCATGCATCCATCCTCGCGTACCTGTTCACGATCATCGAGTTGGGGAAAGTCACAGTTCCGTTGAGTGCCCAGGTGGCGGCAGTGGTGCCATTTGACCCCAGTCACAATGTTCGTTACGTGCAAGAATTCGTGGCCAATCTCCTCAAGAACGCGTTTCCTCACCTGACGGACAATCAGCTCAAAATCACTGTCACAGGCATGTTCCAGCTTGATCAGGATGTCGGCGCTTTCAAGGAGCATTTAAGAGACTTCCTCGTTCAAATCAGAGTGAGTTAACCAATAATTACTAATGAGACGTTTATAGCTCTTTTAACTGCATATTACTAATTTCTGTTCTTTCATGTATTTTTTAGGAATACTGTGGAACAGATGATTCCGATCTGTATCTTGAGGAGCGAGAAGCTTCACTTCGCACTGCTGAGACGGAGAAAAGGCGCATTCAAATGTCTGTCCCGGGTATTCTCAACCCCCATGAAATCTCGGAAGACATGCAGGATTGATCAAGTGCTCTCACCATCTACATAAATCTACACTACACCTGCAATGCAAATTCATCACAAGTCTTAATTTCGTTGAATGTTGTAGTGATGATACCTTTACGAACGATTTAGAGTTAATTGAGCTGAAGATGCAGACCAAGTCCTACTATTGAAACCGAACGTAAAAAAAATAAATAAGACCATTGAAGAGGAGTACAAAAAATACTACAACCAACTTGCAATAATTATAAGCCCGTTAGACATTGTAAATATACAGTAAGAATAGCTGTTATATATATATATCTTTATTATAAGAATTGGCTGAGTTTTGAATAGTGAATGAGGGGAAATGCAGCAGACCTGACTTGACTAGAAGGCGACAAGTTGTTAATAATAGTTGAGTGGGGAATTTTCTACTCGACAAACGACTCGACTCGTCCCTTCCCAAGCCACAGTCATCACAAAACCTCTTGTTCATTGCATTTAGCTTGTTTCTTCGGTACTTAATTCAAATTTACTTAACCCGTCTTCTTCGTTACTGTTTTAGGTCCGTCAATGTCTTCCTTTCTATTCTTGTTATATTAAATTAAGTTAGTTAAAATTATCAATAGTAGTTTAATGTGTAGTTCTAAACAATGTTAGTAATGTAATGATATGAAGCTATGAAGAGAATATGTTTTGTGCTATTAATAACTATTATATTATTGTATTTGATTGCATTATGATTTCTTTGCATTTATTTAAAGCATTCTTTTGATTTGATGTCCTATTAAATAGAAACATGAATTCAAAGTGAAAGTGAATGAATGCATGAATGATTTGATTAACAACTATAAATATTGACTATTGAAATCATATTTGACCCAGAAAAAACGAGTACGGTCAAAAGCGTAATAATAATTATTACTGACTTTGAAATGATAAAGTGATAGGAAAAGAACAAATAAAAATGACCTCGGTTTAATATGAAAATTAATAGATACTTAGCTTCATTTTAACTACCTACTATTTGATTGATCAAATGAGCACCTAATCGTTTCCGCCTAAAAAGTTTAATGCAAATAGGAGGCCACCTTCTCGCATCGATTGAAAATAAGTTTTTTATACTACAAATAGTATAAATATAATTCTAAAAGTACGATCCTTTGTGTTTTCGTCTTTTAATTCAAAACTTTTAATATTTCCAATTGCTTATTACATTTGTTCATCAGTTTCAACGTTTATTTAGATAACCTATGTACTACATACAACCTACAACAGTTTTGTGCAAACGCATAAATAAACACACCAAATATTTTCATAATTTATTATTACAATTTGCACACAGTTCCAAGGACCATGTTCTTTTAAATGCTTGCAAAGACGAAGAAAGAAAGAGAAAGGAAACGAGACCAAACACCTTTTGCTAAAATAATCTAAAATGCATAAACAGGGGTTATAATTCTGAATGTTTCTTTTTTTGTGATTTTGATGACTTTGTTGTTGAATCATCGGGCGACTCTTGTGACGTCGGTTTTGACCCAGCCGTTGTCGCTCCTTCGGAATGCGTCGTCGTCGTTTCTTCTTGTTGTTGTCCGTCACTCGTTTGTTGGGGTTCTGCAGTACCGTCATTGTTAGTTACATTCTCAGCAGTTCCAGCTGTGGCTTCTTTTTCTTTCGCAGTCGCTTCTTCTCGCTGTTTTTTGAGTTTGTTCACTCGGGCCTTGTTTATCATATACTTGACCTGTAAGTTCAAGATAGCATTACAAAGAATGAAAGTTTCATTCAAAACATCAGAATGTCAAGGTGAGAATGTAAACATACCTCTCTGTCCAGGGAATCGATTTTTTCAGCAAGCGATCGAACAGTAAGTACCGGAGCCTGTGTCAATGGAATATTCGCTTGTTCGTCAACCTTCTTAGTAAGCCACTCATCCGTCTCCGTTACGAGTTTATCAAGAGTAGTTAATTCCACCTCTGTAAAGTACTGTTCATCTTCCGACAGCTTTTTCGAGGATTCCATAAATCCACGACTAATGTTGAGCATCTTCTCGAGAGCTTCGAGCGCGTCAGGACGCTCTTTGTGCTCACGAACGCGATCCATGAGATCCTTCGTCATGAGCTTCAATGACTTGAACTTTTCCTCGTATTGAGACTTTTCCGCGTTCGCTCCCTCTTCGTACAACCAATCTGAAATCTGTAGTATTGCAAATATTGGAATTGCATTGCATTCTTTTAAATAATCATACACACAAGAATTGAGTTAAAAACTACACAGGTGATCAAACCTCTGAGCACGCCTGGCTGATTTTATCCTTCTCGTCTTGCGTAGCCACATGTTCATAGTCGGACGAAAAGATTTTATCTTGCATGTCCAACACAAGTGACTCTAACGAGTTCCTCGACTTTTCCCGCAGTACCCGCAACCGATCCTGCTCGTTCATTTCATTCAACTTTTCTTGTGCCGCTTTCAACCTGTCTCCCTCCAAATTTTGGACGTCCAGTACATGTGAAGTCGATTGCAACGTTTCTTTAATGACCACAGTCTTCGTTTTCTTCACATTCTCATCTGATTTCTCCGTCGTCATATTCTGCTTTGTCGACGAATCATGATCAGTCTGATTCGTTTTCTTGTCGCTGTCCTCGTCTTTCGTGCTATCCTTTTTTGATTTCTCGTCTTCTGCTTCGGTCTTCTCGGAACCCGACGACTCCTCTTGACCACCTTCTGACTCTGGAGGAGTGGCAGTCGATGACTCGTCAGAACCACCTAATATGTCAAATTGTTAATAACTGACGAACTTCCGTAATGTAAAATGAAGCAGAACACAAATGCTAACCTGAGAACAGCTTACTAAAGGCAGACCCCAACTTAGCCAGAGTGTCTCCGGCAGTTGATTCTTCATCTTCGGCGGTTGAGTTTCTTTCAAATACCGACTCTACAACATTCAACGAGAAAATACCACTGTCGTCCATGCTGAAGTGTGCTTTCACTCCTTTTACCTCGATTCCTTCTTGGGCATTCTTTTGTAGGGCTTCCGCAACTCCTTTAAGGTCCACCTTTGTAATGTTGCTGCTCCCCACAGCTCTAAAGATATAAAGTATCCGAAAAATCAGAATAGGCACATTTATATAAGTAATCATGAAAATGGATTACAAGAACTCACAGGATTTCGTCCCTTGGAAGGCTCAAATCGCCGTAGCTGACGAAGAATGTAAAATCGTTGACGTGCTTATTAAACGTTAGAATCTTCTTCTGTGGATACGGATTCATTTGCGAAAAAAGAGTGCGTCGAATAATCTTTAGTGTGGTTAAGCCGTCTTCGCCCTCAACTTCCCTTTCAAAGTCCACCTGTTTAGAATTAAAATGTAAAATTAAAAAAGGTAACATATCCCTAAGTCAACTTTGTTTGTGCCACTTGATTCATCACAGCTCACCAAAATGGGGAAGAGCACCGCGTCTTTGGTGTTGAATTTCATTACTTTAAACCCAGTAGAGAGGTCCGCGGCGCGGTAGACAGCACCCATCGCGGCGGACTCGTCAGTGTTGAGACTCTTGCCCAGCTCTCTTCGCACGAAAGCCGCCAACCTTTCTTGCACTTTCGGAACGCGAGTTCCAGCACCGATCAGAATTACCTTTTCAAAAAAGTAAAAAGTCGGTCTACCTCAACATCCTCAACATCAGTTCAATTTTACTTCCCCACTTTTACTTTTACTTTTACTTCACCTTGTACATTGTATAGAACCCTTAATGTTTGCACGGCACCTTACCTGGTTAATGATGTCCAGTGGGATGGCAGCGGTATTCAGAGCCATTTCCACAGGCCCTTTGACCCTTTCAAATAGATCGCCCCATAATTTTTCTGTTTGTTCTCTCGTGACCTGTACCCTGAAATCCTTCTCGTCTAGCAGTCCTTCAACCTGAGCAAAGTGATCAGCGTTGGCACTCAACACATTTTTGACTCGTCCAGCTTCTTTAAACAGCTTGGCCATTGACCGGTGATTCGAAAACACGTTTGTGGGCGTCTTTTTCTGGTCGTTGAAAGCTCTCCCGAGAAAGTCGCGCAGACGAAGTTGCATTTCCAAACCTCCAAGAGTTCGATCGTAACTGAAATTTTCAATATACACGTTTAATCAGAAATTCTTCAGAAAGTTCACTGCTTGGCGATATCAAAAATCTCACCCAACGCCTAGAACTTGCACTTGTGGATTGGTTTCGACCATTCCCCTTTCCTTAGTTTTAGTGACCTGATAGCTCAGAACAGTGGCTACGGTGCTCGAAGCGCCCATATCGTACAAGAGAACATAATGGGGAGTTTCGTTGAAGTCCTTCCTTCGAAAAATTCCATAGTTGAGACCAGCGGCGATGTTAGTGTTCATAAGCTGGAGAACTTTGAGACCGGCAAGGTTGGCAGCGACGAGCACAGCACGTCGTTCAGCCTGATTAAAGAAGGGCGGAACAGTAATAACTACTTCGTTCACTGGCTGTCTCGCGAAATCTTGAGCGTACTCTCGACATTTGTGAAGTATCATTCCTAAAAGTTCTTCTGGTGAAAATCTGGTTTCACTGTAGTCAAAAATGAAAGAAAGCATAAAGTATCGTATCAAATGGTCGATAATACGAACATGGCAGTTAACATAGGTATAAGTTACCTGTCATGCTGAAACATGACGGTTCCTCTTTCTTCGTCGGCGACTAGATTGTAGAATGGAAATCGATTTCGAAAAAGTTGTACCATTGGATTGTCCATCTTCTTACCCAAGAGATCCAGGAAATACAAATAAGCACTTTGTGGGAATCGCACTGCGACGTTCAAAGCGTCTTCTCCGATTAGCCGTTCGCCGTCGCGAAGCGAAATCGCCACCGGCGTTTTCCGTTTTGATTCCTTGTTCAGTACAATTTCCATTGGAACGCCCGGCTGCAATTAATAAATAGATTCTTAAAGTCAAATATGAAATCATTTCACTCATTTATTCATAAAATTAAATCAGTTCTTACAGACACGATCCCAATTTTGATCCATTCTGACCCTAGGTCCACACTCATCACCGCAACTGCGTCCACATTGTGGTGACAAATACTCAAAAAGGTTATGACGACTGCAACAGCAACNACTCAAAAAGGTTATGACGACTGCAACAGCAACGCTCAATGATGACTTTCCCATTGTTTTTCCTACAACAATCAGAAATAGTATTATAATTTATAAACCCATTATCAAACATTAGTAAAACTTATGCACTCTTTAAAAAAGCTACAACCACTTAAATGTCCACTTATCTTACCAGTTTTATTCCTCGGGAAAAGATAACGTTATTTCGTCTGACGAAAAAATGTTAAAATTAAAAACACTGCACTGCACACAACGCGAACCGACTAAAAACACAATAACTTTGTGTATAGAATAGAAGTGTAATAACTAAATAATGTAAGTATCACAAAAAAATCTCACAGAAGAGGAGCACCAAAACAAATTAATTAAACACGGTAGACGTCAACTTGATAAATTCAGAGTGTGTGCAGACAGATTTGGTGACAAAATCGAAAGGATTAACTTAACTCAACTTCTTAATCTTTCTCAACCTCCTATAATCCCAGAAAGAGTAAATTATTCCTTTCTCCTGTCGGGTACGTACATACACTTCAAAATACAGGATTTTTATCATAAATAATTGATCTTGCACACCCAAATTACTTCATAAACCTGAAAAATTATAATTTAACTTTACAAGGTCTGGAAAAATAAATATTAAATATCACAAAATGGAACACAAACCCACAGGATTTTTTTTAAACGGCAATCAATTTTTTTCTACAGATTTTTACAGTTTACTTACAAAAAAACCCAAATCCTAACTGTGGTTAAGGAACAAACGACTCAAACAGATTGTTAAATTAGTGACTATGCTATTGCCAATGCGGTCTGTTTCTGTCTGATGAGTGGAAATTGTCTAGTTGAGCCTTTTATTTCTTGAAGTCAAGTCCGTCATCGAGAACCGAATCCACAAAATCCAAGTGTAAGAATGCGTGCAGCCTCGTGATTGGCTGAAATGTTTTCCCACGTTTTCAGCTTTGCGCTGTCTGCTGTTTGCTCATTTCTCTCTTGCAAATCTGGCATTTTCATTTTTCATGCTCATTTTTTGACGGAATTTGAATTCCGTACATGGCTGGAAAATGACACGATGATGACCCATGTTAAAAGTTCTCATGACGATCAGGTGGCGGGGGCGAGGATCATAATGAGTCGTCACATCCTATCATTGCCTCCATGCCATATATCACAGGTCGAGGACAATGCAGAGCATGCAATAACATGTAATGGGCGTTTTATAGCATAGAATGCATGCTGAATCCGCAAAATTAATATTTTTCTATTGCAATTTCGAGAGTTAGTCACAAAAGTGAGCTTTCACACATGTCGAGTCAGACTGCACAGAAGGAAAAGGATTGTTACGAAGAGCGACACCGTCAGCACGAGCAAAATGTCCTCAAAAATCTGGATTACGAGCACGGGGGCTCACTCACCTATTTTTCACCAGAACTTCATTATCTACTCGCAGACATGGGGCGAAATGTGAGTTGAAATGCAATGACATAGTATAATGGTAAATGGGGAAGGCAGTTAAGAATTGATTTGATTAACGTTGATTAACGATTTGTGATTTCTGATATTGATAGGTGATTCGTTACGAACCTGCGAACATTCCCGAATTCCTTGCTGCGTATGTGGAATGCCGTCTTCAAAGACTTCAAGGAGTCACGTCACGGCTAGGACAACGTGACGACCAGACCGCCGCAAAAGATGCGGTCGGGAAAGGCGAGGAAAACGATCGTATTTCATCGGCGGGAGCCAAAGTAGTTGTACCTGAAGGACGCCCGGGCACGGGCGGGGAAGGCCAGAACGATATTTCAATGACGGGAGCAAGTGAAGCAGTTGCACCTGAAGGACGCTCGCTCGCGGGCGGGGAAGGCGAGGAAGACGATCGTACTTCAATGACGGGAGCAAGTGAAGCAGTTGAACCTGAAGGACGCTCGCTCACGGGCGGGGAAGGCGACGAAGACGATCGTATTTCAATGACGGGAGCAAGTGAAGCGGTTGCACCTGAAGGACGTTCGGGCACGGGCGGGGAAGGCCAGGACGATATTTCAACGGCGGGATCAAGTGAAGCAGCTGCACCTGAAGAACGCTCGCTCACGGGCGGGGAAAACGAGGAAGACGATGGTACTTCAATGGCGGGAGCAAGTGAAGCAGTTGCACCTGAAGGACGCTCGCTCACGGGCGGGGAAAACGAGGAAGACGATCGTACTTCAATGGCGGGAGCAAGTGAAGCAGTTGCACCTGAAGGACGCTCACTCGCGGGCGGGGAAGGCGAGGAAGACGATCGTACTTCAATGACGGAAGCAAGTGAAGCAGTTGCACCTGAAGGACGTTCGGGCACGGGCGGGGAAGGGGAGGAAGACGATCGTATTGCAGTAGCTGTAGCAAATGAAGTAGTTGCACGTGAAGGTCGCATGGGAAAGGCGCATTTGTACAGCATGAAAGCATGAAATGATAGCGATAGCATCTTGAATCTTTCTTAATGCATGCATTGAAGCTTCATTTCACTTTCTACTTCCTTCAGTTTATATTTATATACCCTGAGTTTGCTGATGAATTAATGAGCAATAACCAATAGTATAATAAAATAATAATGCGATAATGCTTGGAATTTCATTCATTACCGTCGTTCACTACAGATAATCGTCAAT